>JAXCLP010000085.1:2853945-2870687 GCA_035584035.1 Lepidocolaptes lacrymiger
ATTAATGATAGGTGGAGTCTAGGCAGAGTCCAGGTGGGGCTTGGGGTGGAGCTTTCCAGAATCTTTTCTTGGCATTAATATTGGGTGGTTGTTTCTGCTCTTTAGCTTCACTCTGGGGGTTGCTCGCTCTTCTACCTCGCTTTGACCTCTTTAGTTCTCTTTGTTAGTGACTTGGTTACTGAAGCTTGCAGAAACCACTGGCTTAAGGCCATTTTATCCTATTCAAATGTCTACCTTATGTTAATTTATGACCACTAGGTTTATTGTATAGGACTCTTAGCATTCTTCTAAGCTTTTTGGTCCAGTAGGTAGGACAGGACAAGCTATTGGCTAGTGCCAGGCAGAACAAGCATTGAGCAATTCTCTTCTAACAGAGCAAGGTACCTCTACTCAGTTAACTCCTTCTAGGCCTTGCTCTGCTTTCACAAGTGATGCATGATACAATTGCTCACCACCTGCTGATTGATGCCAAATCCATCCCTGAAATGTTATTGGCCCCCCTTCTGGGTAACTCCCACAGTTTATATACTGATCATGGCGTTCTATGGTATGTAATATCCCTTTGGCCAGTTCAGGTCAGCTGTCCCAGCTATGATCCCTCCCAGCTTCTTGTGCACTTCCTCACTGGCAGAGCATGAGACACTGAAAAGTCCTTGGCTTAAAGTAAGCGCTACTTAGCAAAACCCAAAACATCAGTGTGTTATCAATGTTATTCTCATACTGAATCTAAAACACAGCATTGTAGCAGCTAAGAAAAAAAATAAACTGTATTCCAGATGAAACCAGGACAGGTGAAAAGGGTTATGAAATGTCGTATCATACCACTGCATCACATTCCTAAGGTCAGTTGCTATACACTGTTGACAAAGAGATCTTGATGCCTTGCTAGTATGACATCATTGACCTGATGGTCTTGAATAATGTACTAAATGTCTTGTATTACAAGTTCTACCTCTTGAAGCATAGATTATAGCAGATTTTTTCCATATCTATAGAGAGTAAAACATTGTTTTTCAGCACTGTTCAATCTTTAAACAGTAAGCTGCCAAAATTTGTGTTGAAAGAGCTTTAAGGGAGCCTGAAAGTGGGAAAGAGGGAACATCCAGGAATAAATCTAGCCCTCTTGCCCAATTTAATTTATCAAATTTCGTGAAGTCCATTGACATCTTCAGAATTCCACTGCACACATTAGAGGACAATATTTCAGTCTTTTTAATCTCTCTGTGGTTCTCTGATGTTGAATCTTTATGAGGCTTCTTTATGTCTTCTCTACTGTTTGATAGAAAGGAGGGGTTTTTTCTTGCCATTTGTTAATAAAATTTCAGAATGCTTGATTTCTGTTCAGCAAATGTTGAATTTTGAATGTTTAATTAGGGAAACTGGCAACATTTATAATAAAGAAGATTGTAAGTACGTATTCTTTTATGGTCCTAAACTCAGAAGTTCTCTGGAATTTGGATAACTAGGTGACCTCTTGTCCAAGGAAAGTATTCATCCAAGATGATGAGGTAGTCTGTGGGATTTAATTAAACAGCCTTTTTTTCAATCTTTTGAGACTGAACTCTTTGTGCAACTCAAACATAGGGGCAGTTTACTCTTGAGAGTCATTTAGTGTGTCTGCACAGCTCTTAGTATAGTGAGGTCTGACTACTTGCTGAAGTATTTTTGATTATAATGTTTATTATGGTAATTGCAGTGCCAATTCAGTACATGCTTGTATGCTTCTCAAAGCAGCTTGAGGATACATGCAACACACTGTCCAAGGAGATACATGCAAGAGAATGTCTGTCAAAGCATTTGTGCGTTTTCACTTGAGAAATTTGAGGTCTAATCCTTCACTATGTGTAGTGAATAACAATGTACATATTGATATTGCAGGGAGCATGACCATATCCAAACACTTTTTGTGCTCTTATCAAGGAAATGGATTGTCACAGTGGTATTTGTGTATTGTGTATTCTGCTGCTGGGCAATTCATGGATGATTTATGATTCCCTGAAAAATAAGATTCAGAATGGAAATGGCAGCAGATATTTTCTGATACTTTGTAAAGCACCCGAGTCAGCAGACTCCTTAATAATACCAAATCTTGCAGAGATGTTGTTGTCAGGTGCTGGTGAAAAATGAGTAAGAGAGTTTATTAACTGGTTGCCAAGACAACAGGCAACATGACTTAAAATAGGCACTCCAGTGCTTGTCTCTGTTTTCTCTGTCATATACTGATGATAACTTCCATCTTATGTTAACTTCACAAGGACAAAAAATCCAAACAATGAGTTGTAACATATACATGCTGGAAAAGGAATCATGTATCTGGTAGTGAGAGCAAGTGGAGAGTCTTGGAAAGAGCTCTGTTGAAATTGCAGCTGTTGCTACCAATGTTAATTTAAAAAAAGTTTCAGCTGCATAAAGCTGAATATCTTGCTTCAGAAAAGATGGAGTAAAAAGATTCTGTTTGTGAATGAAGCCACTGAGGGTCCTTCTGCAAGACTTCCACACCTGCTGTTTTGTACATCAGCTTCCACTTGGGACACATGACTATTTCATTGCTTTGTATTCAAGTCCTTGTATAGATTAAAATCTGTTTTATTTCAATAGCTGTGCAGTAGCTAGTCACCCCAAATCTTCTAAGAAATACTGCTCAAGCAATGCACTATGATTACTTTGTATTTTGTCCCGTTTGAATGAGGAATGTGTATCTGTGGCAGGCACATTTGCTATCTGAACAGTACCAGGTCTCCTGTTGCCCATAAGTCAGTGATTTGTGATTGCAATGGTTTAAGTGAGTCCTTCTTTACCTGTTTCCCAAGACTTTATTTTCACTAGCCTGCATGTGGCCAGGGAGGACCTTGGCAAAGTGTAAGACATGTTTGGTGTTCCCTTGGCAGCTGCTTGCCTCAGCAGCGACAGTGGGCTTGCCTCCTTCAGGCTTCCTAGAGAAGATCATTGTTTGAAACTGTCATTACCCCAAAAAGCCTTAACAGCTTTCATTCTGAAAATTGCTATTTCAAAAGTAACAATTAAACATTGTTAGTGTCTGGGAATTTTGATCATCATTACCCATAACTCCATAGTTTGCCAAAATGCTGTATAGTCCAATTGCTTTTGTCAATGCAGATCTACACCCATGCCTAGTAGTTTGCAATGGCACCTGTTAGAGTTTCAAACCTCAGTTGGAATTCCTTCCAAAAAGCTTGGAGCCAACGCCTTAGTGTTGGTAAAGATCGTTAACAAAGGGCACAAAGGATGTGCACATCCTGATGTTATCTGCCTTAGGCACAGCCTTTTGTTCTGATCTCTCCCCAGGCTGGGAGGAGGAGGGAAGACAGGCTCGAGTGGGGGAAGAGGTCGGGGTTTCTGCGCTTTTTCTGCACAGGTCAGGAGTTCAGTGTCTCAGTGCAGAGGAGGGAGGACGGGACACACCAGGTCCGACATCGCTGGGGGACAAGGATTGTGTCTTTTGCTCTCTGGCTTTGCCAATCACCTGTGAATATCACAGGAGACTGCTGTGAGTAAGAGAAACATGCCTGTTTTCCACACTGCATAGGCTGGGTTTCTGCTGCGCTTATCATCGACCCCACGCGAACTGATCTGGCAACGGTGCTCCTGCCATTCCCCTGAGAGAGAGGCCAGCTGGCCAGGTGTGACATCGCCACCTGCTGTCCGTAGATATAATTGCATTTCCCCTTTTTTTGGGGGGTAGCCAAAAAGACCTTTTAACTGTTTGCCTTGTCGTTTGGGGGTGGAGGGCTTTATTAATTGTTGTTGTTTGGTTCTTTTCTGGATATATATATATGCGTATTGTGGTTAAGAACTGTTATCCTTATATATATTTTTTTTTTCCTAATTAAAGTTCTGTTTTTCTAAATTTAAAGAAGAGGGATTATTTCTTAGCATAGATATCTTAGTTCTCCCCTTGAACTAAGACAGCACCTCATGGAGTTGCGGATAAAATCCTAAAAAGGGCGTGATTTTCTTTCTTACTGAAAAATGCAATTAATCAAAATTAGTCAAGAGGACATAGGTACTTGAGCAAAACTGATAACTTACAATGAAAGACACAAAGCAAAAGAGCTAAAAAGTCAAGGCCAGATTTCTCAACCAGTATCTGAGCACGATCACTAAGCACCTAGAAATTAATTCAGCTTAAAAACTCAAGTAGCCTGGTATGCACATTTGGAGGCAATCTATAAATATGATTCTACAGCTATTAGAGACTGTGATAGCTGGTTTAGCTATTGAGTGGAGTAATTTATCAGCAATCCTGGCTAACCAGACAGGTCTCAGTTGACTGGAGGTGAGAAAATGTGATGCCCATCTGAAAAAAGGGCCAGAAAGAGGATTCTGGAAACTACAGGCCTGTCAGCCTGACTTCAGTGCCAGGGAAGGTTATGGGACAGATCATCTTGAGTGCCATCACATGGCACATACAGGACAACCAGAGGGTCAGGCCCAGTAGGCATGCCTTTATGAAAGTCAAGTCGTACTTGATTAACCTGATCTTCAATGACAAGGTAAACCGCTTAGTGGATGAGGGAAAGGCTGTGGATGTTGTCTACCTGGACTTTAGTAAAGCCTTTGACATCATTTCCCACAGCATTCTCCTGGAAAAACTGGCTTCTTATGATTTGGACAGGTGCACTCTTCACTGGGTAAAAAACTGGCTGGATGGTTGGACCCAAAGAGTGGTGATGAATGGAGTTACATCCACTTGGCAGCTGGACACAAGTGGTGTTGCCCAGGGCTAAGTATTTGGGCCAGTTCTGTTTAATATCTTTATCAGTGATCTGGATCAGGGGATTGAGTGCAACCTCAGTATGTGTGGAGATGACACTAAGTTGGGTGGGAGGGATTTGCTTGAGGGCAGGAAGGCTCTACAGAGGGATCTGGACAGGCTGGATCGATGGGCCAAATCCAAACTATATGAAGCTCAAGAAGGCAAAGTGCTGGGTCCTGCACTTGGGTCATAACAACGCCTTGCAACACCTACAGGCTTGGGGCGGAGTGGCTCAAAAGCTGCCAGGTGGAAAAAGATGTGAGGGCACTAGTTGACAGCCATCTGAATATGAGCCAGTAGTGTGCCCAGGTGGCAAAGAAGACCAACAGCATCCTAGTTTGTATCAGCATTAGTGTGGCCAGCAGGACTAGAGCAGTGATTCTTCCCCTGTACTTGGCACTGGTGAGGTTGCACCTCGAATACTGTGTTCAGTTTTGGATCCCTGTTATGATCCGATTAGTGAGACATGCCTCTGCCCAAATTAAGGTGCAAATGAGACCATATGCTGAAGTCAACAATATGGATTTTATTTAACAATACCTGTGAGGTAGAGAGATAGAAAGAAATAGAAAAGAGGAGAGAGATTGAGCAGAAGATAGTCACCACCCATAAATCCAGTGGCATGCCATTGGTCCTTCTTCACCCTGGGCTTCTCAGTGGTGGGGGTCCCAGGATTGCTCTTCTGGTGGTATCTCCTTTATACTGTCCAAGTTTACATGTGAAGCAAAGATGGATGTACCTTCATTTGCATGCTAAGCAAGGATGGGTGTGTCCTCCTGCACATGCTTCCTCCAAGATTTTGGGGGGCTTCGGTGGTCATTGGTGGTCGCAGATGCTCTCTGTCCCATAACTTGGGGTGATCTTTGTTTGACCGGTGATATGCGTATGAGCAGTTCCTTCCTTGCACACAGTTTGTCACAGTGGGAAATTTATCCAGATGCATTAACCAGGATGTGCTAACCACATCTTGCCTCTGCCAGGCTTGGAATTAATGCCTTCCCATCACAAATTCCTCCCTTCTGTGCTTATCTCAAGTTCCGGCTGTGGTGGTTAGCATGTCTTATCTTATGGAAAGTTCCTTCTGTGGCCTTCACAGTGTTTGAGACAGGCAACTGTACTCTTTAACTCCTTACAACCCCTCACTACAAGAAAGACATTGAGGTATTGGAGCCTGTCCAAAGGACAGCGATGCTGGTCAAGGGTCTAGAGCACAGGTCTTGTGAGGAGCAGCTGAGAGAACTGGGGTTGTTTAGTCTGGAGAAAAGGAGGTTGAGGGGAGACCTTCTAGCTCTCTACAGCTACCTGAAAGGAGGTTGTAGCCAAGTTGGGGATCACTCTGTTTTCCCAAGTAACAAGCAATTGGACAAGAGGAAACAGCCTCAAGTTGTGCCAGGGGAATTTTAGGTTGGATATGAGGAAAAAATTCTTCACAGAAAGAGTGGTCAGGCATTGGAACAGGCTGCCCAAGAGTCACCACCCCTGGAGGGATTTAAAAGTTGTGTAGATGTGACACTTATGGACATGGTTTAGTGGTGGACTTGGCAGTGCTAGGTTAACAGTAGACTTGGTGATCTTAAGGGTCTTTTCCAACCTAACTGATTCTATGATTTTAGGGAATTGAGCTGACTTGTGTTGCTGCAGCTGTGATTGATGTCCCCACAGGTTGTTGATGGGAGCTGTGCAAGGTTGCAGTGGCAAGGCTGCCCAGCAGTGCTGAGGTGAAGAATCCCAGGTATCCTCTCAAGGACAGTTGGCAAGGGAGCACATGGCATTCTCAGTCACTTGTGAGCTTTTTGTATGTTTATGGGATGCTAGGATTTTGGTGGCTCAGGGAGGATTACAGTGCAACAGCCTATACATTTGGATACATGCATTGTCAAAGCCTTCCTTTTTTAGTACTAATCAAAATTCCAGAGATAAGATAATAAGTGACTTTATCTTTTTTCAGCTAATAAATTGTGTGACAATCATTCTGGCACAGATTTCCATTTCTGCTTTTTAAGGGAAGATCTCATAGAAAATTAGCATGAATTTACATTACTGCCAAAACACCAGAACCTGTTGATGCTAAGCTGTTAGCATGAATCAGCAAAATATCTCAAAGGTTAGTTTTAGATACCTTGTATCACAAGTGCATACAATGAGAGAAATATTAAATGTTAGTAAGTGGACTTTACCATGAGAAAAGACCTGATCCAAAGGCCACTGAAATAACTGGATTGAGCTTTGGATAAAGCTTTAAGAATTGGAGGAAGTATTATCTAGTATGTTTAAGTAAGAACAAGGACTAGCTCCCAAACTCTGTGTTGGTAGGGGGAGAAAATTCCACAACAGGTTCTGAAACTATAACACTTGCAAAGACGACAGTCAGAGAATAATGGTTCAATATTAGGCAAACTGTTTTTCATTAGATAGTCTAGGTAACCTGGTTGTTGGCTAGGTGTGGACTGGACACAATAAAAAGTCTCATCAATAATTGGAAAAAAAATATAAAATGTCTGCCTTTCTGACTTGCCATAGTGCTATGACAACAGTTAGTGCTTTGTAAGTGGAGTTAATAGGACAAATATTCTCCACCAAGGTGACTGCAATCAAATCATGAATTGGCTTTGTAAAGTTTGGAATCAGGATTGCTATAGCTGACAGCACAATAACAGTTTCATTGCTGACTTTGATGCTTTTTCAGATTTTGGTGTGAAAGCCTTAGACACTGAATATTCTCGCCAAATATTTAAAGAAGTCTTAAGAGTTACTGTTCAAGATTTAGTTAAATAAGAGGCATCATAGGAAAGTAAAAGGAATCTCACTCTTGCAGCTCTATTAATATTTTCTCTTTATCTCTGCTGTCTTTTAAATTGTTGCTATTTTCAACCATTACCCTTTTCTGGTACAAAATTAATTTGCAAAAATTTTAATCCATTTCAAAACTCATTCCCAGCAAAGCTTCTACATAAAATTAAGCATCATATCATGGAGTTACAACTACTTGTTAAAAAAAAAAAGTAAAATGAGTAACTTAAAAAAACCCAAACAACAAAACCCAACAAACTAACAACCCACATCAACCCACATAATTTTCTTACCCTTTCCCTTTTTTTGAAAATAGCCTGCCATGGAATTATGCTTAATCATGCTTTTTTTTTGCCAGTAGATGGCATTGTCAATGCCTATATTCGTTCCTGCACATTAAATGAGTATATATTAAAAACAGTATGAATACTTCTCTACTGTTTTAAGTTGTAATACTTAATGCGATACATATATTTGTATTTTGCTCTGATTTTGCTTGGAGTTTAAATTTCAGACAATTCAGATCTGTTGACTTTGAAGAACGAATCCCTCAATGTGAAATGAGCTCAGCAAACTTCAGATCTGGATGCCAGGTACCCACTAAAGCTGCTCTCTCACTCCCCTCTGCAACTGGACAGAGGACAGAAAATACAATGAAGGATTCATGAGTTGAGATGAGAGCTGGGAGAGGTCACTTACTGATCACCATCATGGGCAAAACAGACTCAAAGTGGGGATATGAATTAAATTTATTACTAACAGGATCAGAGCAGAAGAGGGAGAAGGAAAATAATCTTAAAAACACCTTTCCCCCACCCTTCCTTCCTTCCTTCCAAGTTCTACCTTCTCCCCCCCAGCCATACAGGGAGATGGGGAATGGAGGTTATGGTCAGTTGTTGTTTCTGCCACTGCTCAGGAAGATGGGTCCTTCTCCTGCTCCAGCATGGGATCCCTCCCATGGGAGACAGTCCTTCATGAACTTCTCCGGAGTGAGTCTGTCCCATGGGCAACAGTTCTTCACAAACTGCTACATGTGTGTCACTTCTCCATGGGGTGCAGTTCAAGCTGCTCCAGCATGGGTCCCCCACAGGGCCACAAGTCCTACTAGGAAAACCTGCTCCAGCATAGGCTTCTCTCTCCATGGGTCAGCAGGACCCTGCCAGGACCCTGCTCCAACATGGGCCTCCCACAGGGTCACAGTCTCTTTCGGGCATCCACCTGCTCCAGCATGGTCTCCTCCATGGGCTGCAGGTGAATCTCTGCACCCCAGTGGTCCTCCATGGGCTCCAGGGGTACAGCTTGCTCCACCATGGTCTTCACCATGGGTTGCAGAGAAATCTCAGCTACAGCTCCTGGAGCACCTCCTCCCCCTCCTTCTCCACTGACCTTAGCGTCTGCAGAGTTGTTCACATGTTCTCTGCTCTTTCTTGGCTGCAATTCTCATCTGCACAATAACTTTTTTTTCCTTCTTAAATATGTTATCACAGAAGCATTACTATCACTCCTGATTGGCTTGGCCTTGGCCAGTGGTGGGTCCATCCTGAAGCTAGCTGGCATTGGCTCTACCGGACATAGGGAAAGCTTCTAGCAGCTTCTCTCCAGCCACTCTGTCCCCAGCCTGTAGCGCTGCAGGGGGTTGTTGTGGCCAAAGTACAGGACCCAGCACTTAGCCTTGTTGAACTTCATCCCATTGGAATCAGTCCATTTCTCCAGCCTGTCCAGGTTCCACTGCAGAGCCCTCCTACCCTCCAGCAGGTCGATACTCCCTCCCAACTTGGTGTCATCTGCAAATTTGCTAATGGTACACTCAGTCCCTGGGGGGACACCACTAGTGACCAGCTGCCAAATGGATGCAGCACCATTCACCACCACTCTCTGGGCCCGGCCATCCAGTCAGTTCTTAACCCAGCAGAGAGGTTGCTATGGGAATATTTGTAACTTGAGCTATTTCAGTCCCTCTGGGATCTCACATTTCTTTCAAGTATGCTTTTCCTCTATGTTTTTCATGTTACCAAGTCTGGTTTTTCCCATCTCTTGTCTGCTTCAAAGCCTACCAATCCCCATTTGTATACCTCAGTGTGCCATTTGACCATGCCTCTCTACCCGAGATGAAGTGGCAGGAGAACCCTTTTTTCACCATCCATCCTCAACAGCTCCCCATTGTGCTATTGTGGTGGACAGTGTCACAAGGAAGAGACCTGCAGGCACAGTAGGGACCTCCATGATGTTTTTTTAAGGTGACCTATAAACAGACTTGTCGTGGGTTTGTCTGATTAGGTGTTTATTGTTTTTTATAAGAGGAAGATTGGCTTCTGTTGGAAGCCTCTGGAAGTTTCCCTCCATCCTATAGAGGAGAGCCAATTAGGGCCAGCTCCGAGGAAAACTTCCTGCTTTTGAACCATTACGTGAAAACATATTAAAACATATTACGTGAACCCTACGTGAAAACATATTAAAGAAGTTTTTGCGCAGTTAGAAATTGGCAGCCATGAGTTAACAACATCACAAGGCAGACATCAAGGTCAGTGCAGGAGGAGAAGCGGAGAAGGAGGGGGAGGGACCCCACAGATCAGGGAGAGGACTTAAAACTATTATTCCCTGAATACATTGGTGATGACCATGGTGATTACGAGTTGTCCCCTAGAAGCCCGTGGGATCCATCGGGGTGCAAAGATCCCCCTGTTGGAGCAGGGGGAGGCATGAAAGAAGCTGTTACCTTGTGGGAGGCCCCCAAGGTGGAGCAGAGTCTTGCAGAGATTTGCAGCCAAGACCCATGGAGGGAGAGGACCCACGCTAAGTAGGTACAGCCAGTGTTTCATGAGAGACTGCACCCCATGGAATGACCCACGAGAAAGCAGAGGATCTCTCTTGTGGAGGGACCCCACGGAGCACAGGGGAAGGACTCAGAGTTGTGATTCCCCTGTGACTGTGGTGACGACCGTGGTGAAGCGAGCTGTCCCCTTTGCAGCCCAGAAGAAATCACCCTGAGACAGAACTGTTGCTTAAGTTTTGGACTCACATCTGTGAATGGCTGACCCAACAAAAACTGACTGTAAACCTTCCATTTCCCTGTTCTCCGCACCATCAGGGGAAAGAGGGAGCATGGACAGACCGAGGGATGGTGGTGGAAAGGTGTTTCTAACCTGTTTCTGTTTCTTATTTTTAGTTTTTAGTTTGTTAGTAATAAATTTTAAGCATTATTCTGAGCTCTGTTTTGCCCGCAGTATTAATGAAGGCTCCTCTTTCGGTTGTTATCTCTTGCCGCAAATTCCTAGCTGTTTTTTTTTCCTCCCCTCTGGAAGGCGAAAGAGGGGGAGGAAAGACCTTGAAAGAGTTTTGCTGGACACCAGGCGTTTTTCCAGGGTCAAACCACCACAAGAGGGTTCATTTTTTCTACCTGCCCACTGGTTTGTGGCCAATAGGGTGTGTGTAATTGCCATTTGATCTGTAATGCTTTACTTATTGCTTTTGCAACTTTTGTGCAAAAATGTGAACCTCTGTCTGAGGAAATGCTTCTAGGCACCCCAAACCGTGGTATGATTTCATTTAACAGAACTTTAATCACTTCTCTTTCTTTACATGTTCTGCATGGGAAAGCTTCAGGCCACTCAGAAAACGTGTCTGTCAAAACCAAAAGATATTTGTACCCCCCTTTTCTTGGAAGCTCAGAGAAATCAATTTGCCACACTTCCCCTGGGAATTTTCCTTTGTTAATTGCTCCTAGGTGTATTTTATTCCAGTCTTTGCATTATATTTCAGGCAGCGCTCACGTTGACAGGTAACTTGTTTTATTGCTGTGAATAATTTTGGCCCTACCATTCTGACTTTTAAATGTTGATAAAAGGGGTCCAGACCTCAATGGGTCCTGTCATGTTCTGCTTTTACAAACTGCCATACTAATTTTCCTGGTAATATTAGCTGTCCTGTTTCTAATTGGCCATTTACATCCTACCTGGATTTTATCTTCCTTTTGGCCTATTATGGTATCTAGTGAACCCTGAGTCTTTTTCCAGTCTGGTTGTATATATGAGCTGTTGTTATGTAAAACATAAATGGCTAGACTTGGTTTGGGCCCTGGGCCAGTTGAGTGTGGTACACCAGCCCATGGAAGTGACACAACAATATGTGCTTTAGACCATGGCCAGTCTAAAGTAGTGTCCTGGGATGAGGCTATACTTATCAGAAGTCCAAGAGTCAGCGTTAGGAGGGCTCGAGAGCAGGTACTTATTGTTTGGAAGTTCTTGGTTTCTGTTGTTCTCAGGAGCTTTCCTCACTGTTCTTTGGAGCTCTCTTGATCCAGGAGTAATGAATCCAGGTCGGTCATTCCTTCACCCGAACTGCTGTGATGGTGATCATCAACACTTGGAAGGGTCCTTCCCACTTCTCTTGCAAAGGTTTTCCTAGAAAATTCTTAATGTATACCAAATCACCAGGACTGAATGGGTGCAACTTGCAGTCAGGTTGCTTTGGTTTGTTTTCAATCACCACCGTAGCATTTTTATTAAAGTGTTTTCCTACCGTTTTTACATAATCGTACACATATTGATTACCTCTTTGGTCTAAAGCTTCACTATTTGCAATCTGCATTGCATAGGGTCGGCCATATAGAATTTCAAACAGACTCAGTTTTTCTTTTGATCTTGGCTTAACCCTCACTCTGATTAAAGCAATAGGCAAAGCTTGATACCACTGAAAGTTTGTTTCCTGGCATATTTTGGCAATTTGTTGTTTAATGAGGTGATTCATCTTTTCTACTTGCCCACTCGCTTGGGGTCTGTAGGGTGTATGTAACTGCCATTTTATCCTTAATGCTTTACTTATTGCTCGTACAATCCTTGCACAGAAGTGAGAGCCTCAGGCACCCCAAACTGTGCTATAATTTCATTTAACAGTGCTCTAATTACTTCCTTCTCTTTGCATGTTCTACATGGGAAAGCTTCAGGCCATCCAGAAAATGTGTCAGTCAAAACCAAGAGGTATTTGAACCCCCCTTTTCTTGGGAGTTCAGAGAAATCGATTTGCCAAACTTCACCTGGGAATTTCCCTTTGTTGCCCCTTGTTGTATTTTAAGTCCTGTGTTTGGCTTGTTTTTCAGACAACGTTCACACCGAGATGTGACTTGTTTTATTGTAGTAAATAATTTTGGCCCTGCTATTCTAACTTTTAAGTACTGATAAAGTGAGTCCAAGCCCCAATGAGTCTTGTCATGTTCTGCTTTTACAAATTGCCAAACCAACTTTCCTGGCAACACTAGTTGCCCTGTCTTCAGTTGTCCCCACCCCTTTTCTAATAGCTTACCTCCATTCTTCTGTATTCACTTACGGTCTGCTTCTTGATATTCTGGCTGAAAGTCTATATTTAACTTCTCTGGTACTAGAGCTGCTACTGATAATTCTCTGTTTCTTGCAGCAGCCAGCTTAGCTTCTGCATCAGCCTTTCTGTTACCTATTTCTGGGACAGCGTTACCTTTCAGGTGTCCTTTACAATGGAGTACCGCCACTTGTACCTGGAGCTGGACGGCTTCTAACAATTCTAGAATCTCTTCTGCATGTTTCACCACTTTCCCTTGTGCAGTCAATAGTCCTCGTTCTTTCCGGATTGCTCCATGGGCATGGTCGATAGAAAAGGCATGTTTACAATCAGTCCATATATTTATTCGTCTTCCCTTTGCCAGTTCAAGAGCTCGGGTGAGAGCTATCAGTTCTGCTTTCTGGGCCAAAGTCCCAGCAGGCAAGGGATTTGATTTGATTACCTGTACCGTGGTGGTTACTGCGTACCCAGCCATCCTTACACCCTGCTTTACAAAGCTGCTGCCATCTGAAAACCAATCCTCTGCATCTTGGAGAGGTTCTTCTTTGAGGTCTGGGTGGCTGGAGTGTACTGCCCCAATGGTCTCCATGCAGTCGTGTTCAATTGGTTTCACTGGCATTCTTCCTTCTAGGAATGAGGCTGGATTGACAGTGTTACTTACCTGAATGGTTACATCGTCTGATTCAGCCAGGGTCGCCTGGTATTTTAGGAAACAGGAAGGTGACACCCAATGGTTACCCTTTTGTTCTAATACTGCCGATAGAGTATGGGATACTAACACAGTCATTTTTTGTCCCTTTGTGAGTTTCCTGGCTTCTTCTATGTTCATGACCACCACTGCTCTTAGGCAGGCAGGCCATCCTTTGGTCACTTCATCCAACTGCTTGGAGAAGTAGGGCACGGCCCTTTGGTATGGCCCCAATTGTTGAACTAGGACTCCTAAAGCCATTCCTTGTCGTTCAAGTGAGGATAACCAGAAAGGTTTTGTTATGTCAGGTAAACCTAACGCCAGAGCTTTCATGAGTTCCTGTTTCAGTTGTTTAAAGGCTTTGTTCACCTCAGGTGTCCAGGTGATGTTAATTTTGATTTCTTTTAGCAAATCATACAGGGGTTTTGCGAGTATCCCATATGGATATATCCACAAATGGCACCAACCTGTCATTCCTAGGAAGGCTCGCAGTTCTCTCACCATTTCTGCTCTGGGCATTTGACATATGGCTTCTTTCCGTGCTGTTCCTAGGGATCATTGGCCTCCGGATACTTCATATCCCAGGTATCTCACCTTCTCTTGTACCAGCTGTGCTTTCTGCTGAGAGACTCGATAACTATTTAGACCCAAGAAATTTAAAAGAGAGATTGTCCATTGTACACATTCTTCTTCTGTTTCGGTTGCTATTAATAAATCATCCACATATTGTAAAAGAGCGCCATCTCCCAGTCGCTGCTCCCATTGCTCTAATTCTCTGGCTAATTGATTTCCAAAGAAAGTGGGACTATTTTTGAATCCGTGTGGTAAGACCATCCAAGCTAACTGAGTTTTTCTCCCTCTGTTCACAGACTCCCACTCGAAAGCACAGATCTTTTGACTTTCTTGAGCTAAGGGTAAACAGAAAAATGCATCCTTTAAATCTAACACTGAACCAAATTAAATTGTCTCTTAATTTTTGTTAAAACTGTATATGGGTTGGCAACTACTGGGTATATTGTTTTTGTTATTTCATTTATGGCTTTTAAATCCTGAACTAATCTATAAGCCCCAGTTGGTTTCTTAATTGGCAGGATTGGAGTATTACAATTGGATTCACACTCTACCAAGAGTCCTAATTTTAAAAAGTTCTCCATTATTGGTTCAATTCCTTTCCTGTCTTCTAATTGCAGTGGATGCTGCTTCCTAACTACTGGCTTTGCTCCTGGTAAAAATTCAATTAGAATAGGGATTGCTTGTTTTGATCTTCCGGGTACAACAGTGGCCAATACCAGGGGGTATACTTGATTTATAATACAGTTAATATTTTGGTTATTTTGTCCCGATTCCATGCAACCCATGACTAAACTCAGGGCTGCTATTACCTGTTCCTCATTTACTTGCCGCTCAAGTTCACCTTTCTCAAATTTAATCACCACCCCTAGGTTTTCCAATAAATCTCTACCCAAGCAGGGCTTTGGAAAATTAGGCAAATACAGGAACTGATGAATTCCTGTTTGGTTCCCAATTTTATATTTGAGGGGCTTGAGAAAGAAAGCTTTTTCTGATTGGCCTGTTGCTCCCATAATGTGAACAAACTCATCACTTTTAGGTACCAATTCTTGATTTAAAACCTTAAATGTGGCTCCAGTATGGATCAGAAAGTCTAATTCCTTTTCATTTTCCCCTAGCTCCGTTTTAACCAGGGGTCTACTGGGGGACCCTCATTCACTGTTTTGATGGGCAATGACAGTCTCTCCCAAGCTTCTGCTTGTCAATCTAGGGCACTCTTTCTTCCAGTGACGTATTTGGAAGTAATAGGAACACTGGTTGGCCCTATTCTTGCATGCTGAGAGGAATGTCCTCCCCTTCCTTGTGTAAATTGGCCTCTGCCTCGATCTCTGGAGTTTGGTCCTGAAAAATTTGATTTCTGGGTTATGGCAGCTACTATGGGTTTAGTCACTTTTACCTTCTTTCTTATCCCTGTTATTGTATACTTTCCAAGCTTCAGTCATTAATACTTCTAGATCCCTATTAGCAGGAGGATCCAGTTTTTGTAACTTCCTTCTAATATCAAGGTTACTCTGCCCCAGCAACAGTCCTGCTAGTTGATGTTTACCATCAGTTGAGGCAGGGTCTAAGGTTGTATATTTTTTCATACCTACTCTAAGTCTATCCAGAAATGTAGCTGGGGACTCATCCGACTCTTGGTTTTTTTCATACAGGGCAGCCCAGTTTACAGCCTTAGGTACGGCACTTTCTAGTCCAGTTTGTATTAACTCTCTGTATTTATTCAGTAATCCATATGGCACTGGGTTGTTTGGGTCCCATCTGGGATTTGTCAGTGGAAAGTGTTCATCGATTGTACCTTGTAAATTGCCAGCTGCAATTTGGATCCGTACCTGGTTTCGTGCTGTTTTTATCACAAGTTCTTTTTCTGTTTCTGTTAATTCTGACAACATCAAATCTCTGTCTGCCCAGTCTATATCTTGGTTATTCACAATTGATTCGAATCTCTTGCCTACCTTGTCATGGTCTTCCCTGAAACATTTAGCTACTTCCCTCCAGCTGTCCAAATCCCCTGCTGAAAAGGGAATCTTTACCTTTGTTTGGTCTCCTGTGGGTAAGACCGCTTGTCACAACGGGGCAGCCACATGGCTAGTCCCAGTTTTAGCTCTTGTTTTGCCTTTAGCTTACCCTTTAAATTTTTGTTATGCAATTTGATGTCAAGTGTGATATGTACTCCTTATTTCCTCTTCCGAGTCCCCTGAGCTTTCTGCTCTACTCTCAGAATCAGTCTGCTCTGGGCTTCTGGCCTCTAGCCCGGAGCCCTGGGGACTGTCAGGTCTTTGTCTAGCTGACTGTGGTCTCCTCACATCATGAGCTGCCAGCAGCTCTTCAGGCTCCACAACACTGTCTCCATCCCTCTTTTTCCTCCTGAGCTTAAGACACTGCTGCCCTATGCTACAGGCATCGCAGCAGCGTTCCTTTAATTTGCGATCTTTCTGGGTTTTCTCTAATGTCAATACAAAGGGGTCTTGAGGTGGGATACTTATTCCACTGCTTTTCTGCCAGTCACGTTTGTTTCTTAAACTGAAAAACATATCACAATACATTATTTCATCCCACTTTTGTTGTCTACCAAGGAAGAGCATAAGCTGTAAAAGTGTATTATAATTG
>JAXCLP010000085.1:2883708-2896362 GCA_035584035.1 Lepidocolaptes lacrymiger
AGGGCCCCACCGCTGCGTGCAGAAGGTGAGACAGGGCCAGGTCAGCCCACGGACCAGGCAGAGGCCGCCAAAGCCAGTGTCGCTGCAGGCAGCCCCAAAGCTGCGGGGCTCCCCTCCATCACAGCCCCCCCTCCAGTCACAACAGGGATGTCACAAGAGCCTCTTGACCATCCGTCAAGGAACAGCCGGGCCCGGCCGACTCCTCAAAGGGGACCCCCACACTGGGTGGGCAACGGGGAGCTAAGAAGCTCTGCATACACCAACCTGTCCCTCCCCAAGAAGTCAGGTTTCTCGTTGCACTTGGCACACATCCATAGATCTATCGCTGCTGGGGCGGGAGAATAAGGGAAAGACAAAGAGGGGCGGAGTTTGTCGACGCCACCACATCCCTCGCCGCCCCGCCTGCTGCATATGCAGCTTCACGATAGCGACTCGCGAGAGCCACCTGGAACTATCCCCAGCTCCTGGTAACTCGTAGGAGACACGAAGGGGAAGAGGGCCAATAAAGCAATCAGCACCGTTATCTCTAGTACTGGAGGAGGCTAGGGAGGGGAATGGGAACGTGCAGCTGCTCTTCCATATCGCAGGTTAGAGCACTACACGGCCCCTTGGCTGAAAGCAGCGTGACTAAGGCTAAGGCCATTGGCTGTACCAGCCTATGTACAGGCTGAGCCTGGCTCACTTCGGTCTGCCACATAAAAGGCTTTAGTTATGGACTATGCATATTAAGGACTATGTAAATTAAGCCTAGAGATCAGGTATATTGTGGATTTCTAACTGTAATTAGACCCAAAGGGCTCTCTTCTGAAACAGTTAATAATTTAAATAATCCTTATTTTTATATTTTTGCCAACCTCATCTGATATTCAGTTGTATAATTACTAAAAAACTCCCAAAGAGTCTTAATAATATTTGAGAATACTTCAATGTCCCTTTTCTGCCCATAAAAATCAATCCTGATGAGACATCTGAATCTTTAAAAAATGGAAAACAACTCATTTCTATAGGCGAGTTTGCAAATAGCTAATTAGAAAAATACTTTAATGATGTGGACATCAAATGCTACTTAGATTTTCTGTTGATGGCTTTCTCAATCACTAATATATAGTGTATTGTGTCAACCTTCTCACCCTTCATATGGATTTTTATTAAAGCTATTAGTATATAATCATAGTATTAAGGAAATGTCTTTATTGTGAATATAATACTTCCTTCTTCAACAATGGCAAATAATCTTCCATATTTATTCTGGACCTCCACGCTGTAAAATAAAAGCATATAGTTAAATATATTCCACTAAAAGAATGAGAAATGGACATCAAATTTTTTCACTGTTCTAGATTAACAAATAGAGTTTTAGTTTTAACTTTTGATTTAGACATTGATTTTTAATTTGTATAGGAACATGCATGGAGTGTCAAAGCATCAGCATCTACCCATAACAACTTCATTTTTTCCAGGGGAGAATACAAAAAGATCAACACCTGCAACCTATAATTATAGCTGCTTCCAATTCTCCCACTCTGAAGAAACATAACTCTTACTCACTTTAGAAAGGTCTGATAAACACAGCAGTAGTACACAGAAGTTTTAGAATTATTTGCACTGCCCAAATTCCAAAGTAAAAACAAAGCCAAGGTCAGCCATTAAAATCTTTATGAGAAATCAGAAAGGTACTCAATTCATTATTTTGTCAACAACATTATTTTACAACTTACCATTAGAAAATTTATGCTAGAGGTTGAATGTATTACTATGGAACATAAATAATTTTATTTCAAATTATAATACCCTACTGATATACATGCAGGAAAACTGATTTCCTCTATTAATATAAGGACACCTACAGTGTGATCATAATTTAACAAAGCTATGTGTTTTTTCATTTCAAACTTACACCTATCTCTCCAGTTCTTCATATTTTGTGCATACTCCCTTTTTAAGCATCAGTGTTTACAACTGAAAATTGTTACAGAACAAAAGCAGGTTTTTCTCGCCTTTCATGTTCAATGCTGTATTTGCAAATATTGCAGAAAATATTTATATCAAGTTTAATAAAATGTTTCCACTACTAGAAATACAAGAGGTAACTTACTAATATATAACTAGCTTGAGGAATATTTTGGATTTCAGTCACCTGGTAATAACCTTTGCTGGTCTAAGAACAGACTCTTGTGCTCCTGTCCAGCATATTCAAATTACACATTAAACAGCTGTTACAAAATAGATAGTGACTGTGATTAATATGGGCTACAACTATCACAATCTGTCTGCATGTCTGTTTTAAGTCTGTATCTCTCTCTAATCAGTGATACCACAAGCTAGTAATTAGTGAGAGTTGGGTACCTTGTGTATTAAGATTTTGTGCATCAAAGTGGTGAAAACTTCAAGTATACACTTGCCAAGAATTACAATGTAATACCATATTTTAAACTTGGAAGAAGATGTAGAAATAAGATAAATACTAGATAAATACAAACAATATACACCAATAAATGAAACTTACTTGAATATATTCAATCTCTTCATCTGACATTAGTTTCCGTCTATATTTCTGAGGTAAGGTTCTTGTTAACTCAGAAGTGTCTGGTATATCTTGTACTCTACGTACAGGTGAAATATTTTGAAATGCTGGTGATCTGCCTCCTATAGACTCCTCTGCTTTTGAAGCATCAAGAGATGGCATACTTGTTTGTAGAGATTCCAATACTGAAATCCAGATTGCAAAACCATTACAGAAATATAACAAGACTGTTAAATTAATTAGTCAGCAGCCAATAAAAGTTACCAGTTATTGACAATGTTCTTCATTATAATAAATACTTAAAAGAAATAAAAGATACTCTACTTCTTACAAGCTGTTTTTATTGTTGTTAAATATACCAAGAACACAGTGAAAAAATTCTGAAAGTAAAAGAAAGCATATTTGAATGGCAGACATACTGATGTGGAAACAAAAGATAAATCAGCATAGATCCTAACAAAGGCTTTTTCACTGTGAAGCTGTACTTGCAGAAGCATCATAAAGTATTAAATGTGTGCATGGAGGGGGTTACCTAGAAAGATAACTAAGATAAATAACTAACATCCACTAAGATGATGCTTTTTGTTTATTGCAACCATAAAGACAAACAAGTGAAAAAGAGGTAGAGGCTTACAGAAAGATAAAGCTCACAACTATGACATACCACAACCTGTGATACAATGCTGTACCCGTTTTTAATATTACAAAATGGCATCAACAAAGGAGGGTTCCAAACAGAGCAAGGAGGAAGAGAACCCATCAGAAGGGGCACAATCTGAACAGGGGGCATGCCATTAAGCTGAAATTTAAAAATTTAAGATAAGGAGGCAAAGGGAACAGAAGAAAACACACAGATGATAACAGTTTTGGCTAGTAATGACTACAAAGTATTTTTGCTTTAAGAAGTAACACACCTTATATATGAAAAAGTTTCCTCAAATTTGTTTTATATACCACATAAATGTTTAGAGATTTGCCTAAGATTTTCTTCTATTGTATTTTTAAAAGTCTGAAGTGTATTTGGAATAGAAGCATTAGCCAATCAAAAACCTGAAGTCAAGACTAAAAAATACCTGACCTAATACTGCTGTTGCTTAAGCTCAGATAGAGTCCCTACTACAGTTTTCCCTTCCCTGTTTGAGACCATCATGTTGCAGTAGTAATATGATCATAGAATTTGGCTGGCCTTTCAAGCACTCACATCCCTAAAAATATAGTCTTGATCTGCAGAGCTCTGTTTAGCTATGTGGAAGCAACGGTCTGGGATGGTGAAACAGTTATTGCTACAGCATTCAAACAAAGTGAAGTAGATTGCAATTTACTAGTGAGGCAACAGAAATTGATTAAGGTAGAAAGGCCTAACATACTTAAAATATATAGCCACAAAAATCTTGTGATGCCAAGATAAGCATGAGCTAACTAACATGTTTTTAAGCCTTTAACAAAGCAATTCACTGACATGAAAGATGATGCAATTGGCTGAACTGGGCACAAAATACAAAATTCTGACTGAAAGTTATTGCAGAAAATAGTTCCTGAAGAATTCACAGATAAGTCAAAAGTGGCATTGATGTGCAGTGTAGATACTTTGCAATGTCAATTGATAAACTCAACTGAAAGCTAAATCCTAAATATAATGCTGTGGCAAATACATGGTATGGTATAATTTCTAAACAAGTGAGAATAACAACAGAGCTTTTTAAAACATCTGCTACTTTAGTTTCAAATGCTTTATTGACTCAAAAGAAATACTAAAACAAAATACAGCTCATTAACTTTGATGTTCTAAATGTACCAGTACTGAGGTTCCTATAAATATAAACATAGCTATAGGTATAAAAAGTAATGTCAAAGATTGAATTGAAGTTAATTTTTTCTCAGCATTAATTACTAGCACAAAGAAACACTTCTTAAAATGTACAGTGGAATGGCTCTTAGCCATAAATCAGGGGTTTAAATACCACAGATATCACACACTCCAATTAAGAAAAGAAAGGATGAGGAAAATGCAACATCATTTTTTGCAAATATCACCAAATACCTAAGGTTGTTTCAAATTCACTTGGACACTATCACTTCAGGCAAATATTAGTATTTTCAAAAATGTGACTTTTTATATAAGTAGGAAAACACTAGAAATCCTCATGAATCTGCCTTGACCAAAAAATAAAGGCATACATGTAATTATGTATATTCCCATAGTATTATGTATATTTCCACAGTTGTATAGAGTCTGAAATGGAAGCCTTCAAACTAAAACAACTGATTCAGAAACCCTGCTCAAAATCAGTTGAGTCTCATAGTCAAAACAGAAAAATTGCATGCTGGTTGTTATATAAAACAGTTTATGCAAAGAAATGTGACGTAAGTTGTATCTATAGATGAAATACTTACTTTTAGGTCTGGGACTACTTTTTCTGTCTGGGAACTTTATTAATGGAGTATGTGGCTTGACTACCTAGAACAAGACAATGTAGTAGGAGAAACAGAATAACATATATTTCTAGAAAACCATTAACTTTACAATAATTATATGGAATGTACAACATATTAACCAACCACTTCTATACTGCTGCTTTGTGCACCAGCACTCTGATAAAATTACTACTTAAATTATATTTTCACCCAAGGAGAAATTTCACCTTTAAAGGCATTCCTCCACCCTAGTGTTCAGAACAAGAATCAGTATTCTCTTCCTTTTCTCACAGCAATCAGTGTGTATGCAGAAATAACTATCACAGTAGCAAAAATGGAATGATAAAGTTTTAGCACATGAAATTGCTAGCAGTGCTCTGCCTGTACATATTTGTTCAGCTGGCTGGCTTGGACTGACTAGTTCCATTAAGAAAAAAAACCCCTATAAATTATAAAGTCTGGTATTCAAAGCCACTGTGCTTATCTTTGAAATATGTTTTTTCAAGAAGACTCCATGTTTCACCTTCACCTTGAAGGGAAGAAGGATGGCTTAGAAAGGAGATACTGGTTAGCGCCCTCCCCTCTTGAACAGCGACCCTAAAGGAGCAGCCTGCAGACTGCCCCATAACATCCTTTGCTACCAGGATAACCAGGCACCGGAATCAAATGACCGGCGCCACCGGGCCGGCCCCTCCGCATGCTTCTTCCCCCGCGCCAAGGACAACGGCCTCTCCAGCTGCGCCTCTGGCCTCGGCCACCTCAGCCCCCAGCGGCCACGCGCGAAGCGAGGCCTGCCACCCGCGCCAGGCATCATGCTCCCAGCCCCAGCCACCCCAACCACCTCCCGGTCTGCAGGCCGAGCACCGCTACCTGTACGACTCTAGAGGAAGCCACCATCTTACTGCCCATGGTGACGCCACGTCCCAGTGCCTGAGGAGGAGCACCAGGCCACGCCCACTATGAGCGGGGCCTGCAGAAAGGACTGTTTGAGGCAGTGCCCAAATACAAATAAAACAAAATAAAGGGGCAACTCATTAAAATATCGCTTCAAGTAGCTCTACGTTTTATTTGAATTCGTTCAAAACACAGCCTACCCACCTTTTAAAAGCTGACACTCACTTATAAAGAGTGCCAATGTTTTTATTTAACATATTACTGTAGTGGGTTGACCTTGGCTAGACATAGGTGCCCGCCAAGCTGCTCTATCCCTCCCCCTCCTCAGCAGAACAAGGGGGAGAAAAAGACGACAAAAGGTTCATGGGTCGAGATAAGGACAGGGAGATCACTCAGCAATTACCGTCACAGGCAAAACAGACTCCACTTATGGAAATTAATATAATTAACTGACAATCAAATCAGAGTGGGGTAATGAGAAATAAAACCAAATCTTAGGACACTTTTCCCACACCCCTCCCTTCTTCCTGGGCTCAACTTCACTCCCAAATTCTCTACCTCCTCTGCTGAGCTGTGCAGGGGGACAGGGAATAAAGGTTGCAGTCAGTTCATCACAGTTATCTCTGCCGCTCCTTCCTCCTCATGCTCTCCCTGTCTGACCATTCAGGAACCACTCTGGCAGTCACATTCCCACCACCAGAGACTTTAAGTGCTGGGGCTGAAGCCCCTTCGCAGTGGGCAGCTCCAGTGAGTTTGACTCCCTACACACCCCACTCACACACAGTCAGACCAGGTTTCCTTACCGGCTCGAGCCCAGGTTTCCCCTAGCAGAGTCTCAGACACCTAGATCCTTAAAGCAATTTATTCATGGTGCAGTAACACAGAAAAAGCTCAAGCTGATGCCTCTGAGCAGGGACCCCAAACAACCAAATCCCTGGGATTTTACACTCTCACAGTCTAAGTGCACAAAAGTGTGGGGTCTTCCTGAGTCCCTGTGCCCTTTGTTATGCAAAGGGTCGGTGCTAGTTCACAGCCTCTCGCCTGGGACTCCTGCCATCCAGAGCTCAATCTGCAGCTTGCAGAGCAGCTGCACACCAAGCTACCTGCACTAAATGTATTCCTCAACATTCCTCTAATCCAACATGGGGTCCCACCCATGGGAGACAGTCCTCCACAAACTTCTCCAACATGGGTCCTTCCCACCGGGTGCAGACCTTCGGGAACAGGCTGCTCCAGCATGGGTACCCCACAGGATCACAAGTCCTGCCAGAAGATCTGCTCCAGCATGGGATCCTCTCCACAGGGTCATAGCTACTTTTGGGTTCATGCACCTGCTCCAGCATGGGGTCCTCCATGGGCTCCAGATGGATATCTGCTCCTCTGTGGACCTCCATGGGCTGCAGGGGGACAGCCTGCCTCACTATGGTCTTCACTGTGGGCTGCAGGAGAATCTCTGCTCCAGCATCTGAAGCACCTTCTTCTTCAATGACCTTGGTGTCTGCAAAGTTGCTTCACATATTCTCATTCCTGTTTTCTGGCTGCTGTTGTGCAACAGTTTTCCCCCTTCTTAAATATGTTCAAAGCAATATATGGATAAGCACTAATTCCTAACAAAGGCTAGCTTGAAATAATCATTCAGTGCACATAAAGTATGGTTCTTACCCAGTAGGCATCCCTATGAGGGAGAAGAAAGGTTCAGCCCATCGACTGATACCATCTTGAGTGCAATCATCTTGAGTGCAATAACATGGCACTTACAGGACAGATGGGGGATCAGACCCAGCCACCATGGATTTAGGAGCGGCAGGTCCTGCCTGACCAATCTAATCTCCTTTTATAACCAGGTGACCTGCCTGGTGGATGAGGGGAAGGCTGTGGATGTAGTCTACCTGGACTTCAGCAAAGCCTTTGACACCATCTCCTACAGTATACTCCTGGAAAAGCTGGCAGCCCACGGCTTGAACAAGTGCACTCTTCAGTGGGTTAAAACTGGCTGGATGGCCGGGCCTAGAGAAGAGTGCTGGTGAACGATGCTGCATCCAGCTGGCGACTGGTCACTAGTGGTGCCCCCCAGTGATCAGTGTTGGTCCCAGTCCTATTTATATTGATGATCTGGATGAGGGGATTGAGTCTACCATTAGCAAATTTGCAAATGATACCAAGTTGGGTGGGAGTATCAATCTGCTGGAGGGTAGGAGGGCTCTGCAGAGGGACCTGGACAGGCTGGATAGATGGGCTGAATCCAATGATATGATGTTTAACAAGGCCAAGTTCTGGGTCCTGCACTTTGGCCACAACAACCCCATGCAGCACTACAGGCTGGGGACAGAGTGGCTGGAGAATGACCAGGCGGAAAGGCGGAAAGGGACCTGGGGGTATTGATTGACAGCAGGGAGAATATGAGCCAGCAGTGTGCCCAGATGGCCAAGAAGACCAATGGCATCCTGGCCTGTATCAGGAATAGTGTGACCAGCAGGATGAGGGAAGTGATTCTTCCCCTCTACTCAGGCACTGGTGAGGCTGCACTTCAAGTACTGTGTCCAGTTCTGGGCCCCTCAATTTAGGAAGGATATTAAGGTGCTGGAGGAGGTCCAAAGAAGGGCAATGAGGCTGGTGAAGAGACTGGTGCACAAGTCCTATGAGAGGCAACTGAGGGAGGTGGGGTTGTTTAGCCTGGAGAAGAGGCTCAGGGGAGACCTCATCACTCTCTACAAGTACCTGAAGGGAGGTTGTAGCCAAGTGGGGGTTGGTCTCTTCTCCCAGGCAACCAGCAGTAGGACAAGGGGGCACAGTCTTAAGCTGTGCCAGGGGAGGTTTAGGTTAGACATTAGGAAGAAATTCTTTACAAAGAGAGTGATCAGACATTGTAATGGGCTGCCCAGGGAGGTGGTGGATTCATGGTCCCTGGAGGTATTTAAGAAAAGACTGGACGTGGCACTTAGTGCCATGGTCTAGTAGGCAAGGTGGTATTAGGTCAATGGTTGGACTTGATGATCTCAGAGGTCTTTTCCAACCTAGTTGATTCTGTGATTCTGTTACGATGGAGCCTTCCCTAACTTTTCCCTATTTTTAACTTATTTTTAGACTATTTTGACATTTAGGTGGAGCTTGAGTGACTCTAGTCATATATCGTGTTCAGTGGGGGGTGGTCCTACCTTGAAGGTGCGTAGCATCAGTATTACATCTGAGGTAACTTTTGGGATGGAGGTGTGCACTAGTATTACATTTGTGATCTCACCATGGTTGTTGGTTCAACACTAAGACATCTTTTTTTCCTCCTTTGATTGACAGCTGCTGTGTAGCTTATCAGCTACAAGGTAACACCAAGTTCCTCCTCTTGCAAGAATTTCAACAGGGCCTGGCCACGGTGTCTCCACTCTGCTCCACCCTCTGTTTAGTCCCCTTTAGCATGTATTGTGTGTGGGAAGTTGGGCATGCTAACTGCATTCCATCCAGGGAATAGCAAGTGCATTTTCTCCCTATAATTTTTCATACTATTATAACTGTCTGTAACTTTCCACTCTGCTCCATCCTCTGTTTCATTCCTCCTTAGCATGTATGCTGACTGTAATTTTTGTAACTTTCCAGTTTACTTTAATTTTACCCCCAGTCTTTGCCCCACAGAGGTTAACAAAGCTTGGGAAGAAGGATGTGCTACTGATAGTGGACACAAAGAATGCAGAATATACAGGCTACAAGGACATTTGGGAGAACACCCAAGAAAAGGAAGAAACTAATAAAGCCAACTCAGCAATTGTGCTGAAATCAGCTCTAGATGGGTAAAAGGTAATTCCAGCAGGGGGAAATTGTGACCACTGACTCATGGACCACTGACTCAGGAAACCCACTGACTCAAAAGAAGAGAAAGACTGAGCATGAGGACTAATTAGCACGAGAAGCAAGGGAATCATTTAACCAGTAGAAGATAGAATACTAAATAATAATAAGAGAATTATGCCATTGTAGCCAATGAACATTAATGCCTTTGTTTGCTAAAATGTATAAATAATGAAAAGTTTTGATAGTTGTCATGCTGGCTTTGTGAATTCGTCACCCAGCACCTCTTTCTGCGCAGAACTGTAAGTAAATCAAATACCTTGTCTCTGTGTGGGGTTTGGCCTCTTGTACACTGGGTGAACGAATCCATTTTGGGACAACAGCTCAGCTTTGGCCAGTAGCAGGTCCATGTTGGAGCTGGTCAGCACTGGCTCTGTCAGACCCGGGGGAAGCTTCTGGCATCTTCTCACAAAAGCCACCCCTATAGCCACCCTGTGACCAAAACCTTGCCACACAAACCCAATACAATTAAATACTGTGATGTAGTCAATTTTCTTCAAACATGAAGGCAACTGTCAGTGTAAAAATACATTTAAAATACTGCTTGGCTGCATAGTTAACAAGATAAAGTCACCTCTCTCACTTCACCAGTTTCTCCAGGATTGTCATATTTTGCCACCTGGGACAGCATCTACAGGTTGCATCGACTCCTGGATGCTTTGCTTAACTAATCACCATATAGCACAGGCAAAAGTGATAGTTACAATTAAGAGTATAAACTGTTTGGTGGTTAAAATTATAGATAACGCTTTGATAAAAACAAGGGCAAAAACCAAGCACTGACTTTTTTTTTCCACTTTGGGCTTTCTACAGGGGCAGAGTGGGGTCATGGATCCTGTCTGAGCTCTGCAACATCTTCCCCAGGGATTGCTGGAGCACAGAGGAAGAGCTGTACTGTGGTACTTCTCTCTCCCAGAAGTGAGGACAGAAATGATAGATCCTTGGTTTAAGAATCATAGAATGGTTTGGGATGGAAGGGACCTTAAAGATCATCTAGTTCCATCTCCCCTGCCATGGGCAGGGATGCTATTCTCTAATTCAGATTGCTCAGGGCCCCATCCAACCTGGCCTTGAACACTTCCAGGGACAGAACAGCTATGAAGTGGGTCTTCTGCTAGTTTTATCAGATACACTACCTGTTTGAACATTTGTTGTGTATCAGGAATTAAATTTTACTTCAAAGAGTTGCATGGTCACATTCTGAATCTCTAGAGAGAAAAACTTCCAGAAAGGTTACATTTTCAAATTCTTAAAGTGTACTTTCATTACACATATTAATCTATATCAAATTTAGTATATTGATTACATACACTGTATAAAATTAAACACCATTTCTCCTGACTCACAGAAAAGATAGTTTTTTTAAGCTATAGAACTGCCCTTCAGGATAGATCTTCTGCCCAGTTCTCTGCTTCTTGCATCTCTTGTTCTAAAGTGTCAGTCTCATTCAAACACACCAGCTCATTTTTACAGTACTTCATATTCTTTTCAGAAGTTTTATGACTGCATTGAGAGTTTTGTAGTTGCTTCAGATGTAAATTAATATCGCTACAAGAAGCACTTTAAAATAGGAACTGTACATTCAAATATAAAACAAAGTCAATTTAACTAACACACAGTCTTTTCCTTTTAATGTCATTCAATTTCTGTTCCATCTCACCTGCTTGCTGAAAGAAAAGTATTTCCTATATTCTTGTCTCCAATAAATATTTATAGATGCTAATTCAATCCACAAAAGCAGTTAAGGGCAGCTTTAGAAGCAGACTTTCTTACATATTCACTTTAAGTAATCATTTCAAGAATTTAAACAACAGTAGAAAACACATCCTTTGGGCCACATATTTAGGTTTAAATGACTTGCGCATTCCTGTTACTTTCAAACTCCCTGCTCCTATTGATGTTGGCATATCTGCACAACTGCAACAAAAGCTACAATTGACATTTACCTGCCGAGATTCAAGTATTGCAATGCTGAGCAGTATTATGCATTTCACAGTTTCCAAGATCAGTCTAAGGAGGGAAACACAGTTGCATGCTTTAAGACCATTAATAAGTGTCAACAGCATAAATGTTTTAAGCAAAGTTATTTGGATCAAACAAATAAAACTCAATCCCCCACACCATTTTCCCTAACACAAAAATAAAGCATGTCACTTCAGCTGGCAACTAAGCCCCACACTCCCTCACTCCCCCTATGGTGGGATGGGGGAGAGAACAGGAAGAGTAAAAGTGAAAAGAATTGTGGGTTGAAATAAAGACAGTTTAATAAAGAAAAAACTGTGCATGCAAGCAAAGCAAAACAAGGAATTCATTTGCCACTTCCCATGGGCAGGCAGGTGTTCAGCCATCTCCAGGAAAGCAGGGTTCCATCACATGTAATGGTTACTTGGGAAGAAAAACACCATTATTCCAAATGTCCCCCCTTCTTTCTTCTTCTTCCCCCAGCCTTATATGCTATATGGTATGGAATATCTCTTTGGTCAGTTGGGATCAGCTGTCCCAGCCATGTCCCCTCCCAACTTTGTGCACCCCCAGCCTACTCACTCATGAGAAGCAGAAAAAGCCTTGACTCTGTGTAAGCCCTGCTCAGCAGTAACTAAATCATCTCTGTATTATCAAGACTGTTTCCAGCAAAAATCCAAAACATACCCTGTACTAGCTACTATGAAGAAAATTAACCCTGTATTCCAGCCCAAACTAGCACAACACTTTATTTTTAAAGAAAAAAAAAATACACCCTTTCTTTTTTACAGTTATCATACTAAGTATTTTTGCAGGGGCAAAAGTTTCCTTATTTCCTTCTCAGTTTCCCTAATGTTTCAGCTACATTTGTCTAATATTTCAAATCATAGAACTTGGGAGTCATCAAGGAAGCCTCAATACCTGTGAGTGGCTAGCAGTTGGAGCTCCTGAATTCTGGCCCATGGCAGGAACATCATGGAGATGCACTGTTTTCAGCTGTATTTATGCCAGAAATTAAATTT
>JAXCLP010000085.1:2896372-2906571 GCA_035584035.1 Lepidocolaptes lacrymiger
GAACTAACAATTTCACTCACTGAAGTACAAACTTACTACAGACTAAGCTCACTATTACTGCAATTTGATCCATAATATTCTCAAACCCACATACATGTGGTAATAACAAATTCATACATATGGAATTAAAAGTTCATTTTAAAAATATTTGAAACCTTCAATTCTTTTTTCAAAGACATTGAGTTTCTACATGATTAGTTAACAAAGGCAGCAAAACAGAAGTCTCTTTTACAAGACTGTAATATGTGCTGAGCTATTACAAATGCAGGCAAATCATGCATTAAAGAGAAAAAAATCTTAATTACAAACAGTTCTCACCAGTGAACCAAAAATTACAATGTCTGTAATCAAGTTAATTCAGGGCCCAAATGTAAATCTGCCCTGGGTATAAGTAGTCTGATCATGCTGACTCTAGCCAGAAGGAAACTGGAGTACATGGATGGCCCTGGCATCTAAGGCTCCACCACATCTGCAATGTGCACCTGACATTGTTGGGGTCACTACTAGATGGCCCATCCCTTCTGAAAAGTACCTCCAACAGTGCCATTTCTCTCAGGCATTGGAACTCTTCCTCTGTGGTCTCTCAGGCCTGTTTATGATGATGCTCCTGCAGGCCATCCCTGTAAACAAACCTCTCTCTCACACTTGTTAGAAGCCATGCCTAGAGATAAAGGGGTTTTGACTCCCTCACGAACTCCTGCTCGACACTCACATCCTGGGCCAGAGACCCCAAAAAACATTGCTTCAGTACAATCAAGTTGTATGCCTTCACCCATAAGGTCCCAAACTTGGATCAACCAGGTCAAAATGGGCTCACTTGGGCATCAAGTAATGCCCTTCTGCAAATTGTGGAGATTATCAAATGATAGGGATTTGGTGATTATTTCTGGCTCTGGGTCTGCCACCTGTGAGGGTGCTACTCCCCTATCACCATCCACCAGACAAACTGATTTGGTCTTGTATTTCCTTTTTTGGATAGGGGCAACTTCTATTGGCTTGGACTGTTCTTCTGGTTTAGCTACACCCTGAGTCATCATGGTATTGGGCAATTTATTCTTTTTCTTTTCCCCCTGGAGGTGCTATGCCATACAGAGCAGCTTTCAGTAGGCAGTGGCCAGAGCCCCACACGCAACTATGAGTTGCCCCTCCATAGATCTACCACAGCATCTCTCCCTCACAGACCTCATTACTTTCATGGGGTCCTGGAGTTGTTCAAGGGTGAACTTCCATGTCATTGGAGCAGAACAATTTTCCAAGAACTTACCTATGTCCTCTTGCAACCCATGCCACTCAAAGCTTTCCACCCCTGGGGCAGGCTTCTGGACATGTTCTTAAAGGATCCTGGCCCTAGCTTCATACATAAGATAGGCCATAATGATGCAAACTTGCAGACAAAGCACAAAGAGTAAGGTATATCTGGCATCTAGAGAGAATTCAAACTTCTCAAAAGCTCTTGTAGTGGACCTGAAGAGGAAATGGGCAAAGGATTGAGAAAAAACACTCCCCTGCATTTCTCCTCCAGGCTGGGTGCCATTATCAGTAACCCCCCAGAAGTAACAGCTGAGGCTAGGGCAGGAAGACAACCTTGAAAACACATTCCAAATGAGACCTATAGGCATTGAATTCCCAACTCTATGAATCTAAATTACAAACTCAACAATAGCCACAGCTATCCTGGTTTAAAGACCCAGGTTAAGAAAAACACCTATGAACAACATATGCTTCTGCATGAATATGTACCAAAAGAACACAAATAAATTGAATAGCACGATGTCCAATATACAAATAAATTGTTCAGAACTGTTATTTTGCCTCTACTTTTTCCTCTAATGTCCCAGATTGGGCACCAATTATTGTCCCCGGGTTAAAGACAATATTGCCAGGGAAGTGGGACTTTAGGTGGAATAGAGAGCTCCCTTTTTCCTGGACTTAATGTAAATTTAAAAATAAATTGAGACTCACGAGAGATGAAGAAGAAACAAAAGTAACAATTTTTAGTAAAAAAAAAAAAGTAAAACCAAAAATGAAACAATAACAGAAAAAAATAACACCCAGAAAAAAACACTTTGTCCACTTCTGTGTTGTTGAGCTGGCAACTGGCTTTCCTTTAGTGGTTACAGCCGCGGCCAGAAGGTGGCGCTGGTGGGCTTTGAGCGGACAGTGAGCGGTTCCGGCTCTGGCAACTGCCGCGGCTGAGGGCAGGCGCGCGCGGGGCCTCCGGGGAGGGTCAGTGTGGGTCCGGCGGGCGCGGGAAACCAGTAAGTCAGGACTGCGAGGCAGCGCCGTGTAAGGCAGACGACTACAGCAAGTAGGAAGTGGCGGAGCCGCACTGGAGCTGCCGAAGTCGTCACTGCAGTGGTAGGTGCGGGGCGGCGGCAAGCACAACTAGCTCTGCGGCAGCAAGCCAGCATGGGGGCTGCAGAAGCCGGGCAGAGGTTTCCCAAATCCCTGAAGGCAGCTCCTTGTCGGAATGCCAGACAGAACAAAGACACGCGGCGGTTCCGGGCAGCAGGGATCCGGGGGAGCTTCCGCAATGGGTCCACGCCAGAGAGCGAGAGAGCTATGGCGGGCACAGCTCTCCCTTTTAATTCTTTCCTTTCTCTTATCAGTTCGCGCGGGATCTGATCTCCCTTGCCACCTCTGGTCCCGCGGTGGCATGCACCTTAAAGCAGTGGCCCCTGTCCCCCCGGGGGAAGTGAAGTGCTAGACTCTCTGTGCTTTCTTTTTGTTGTCGGCGAGCGCCCTCGCATGGTGACAATGGGGAAATTCAAGCAAGGGCTTTAAACGTATAACAAGCATGCTGTTGAGCCGTGTCCCCAGACCCTACGGTAGGGTTTTGGGTAGCGTCCCCAGTCCCTTGCGCAGACTTCTGGGCAGCATCTCTAGCCTCTGGAGCATATCTTGGAGTAGCTCTTGGGGTAGCTAACCAAGAAAACCTCAGCCTGTCTCTAAATACATAGTGGACCGTAGTGAATAAACATAGCAGAAGCATCAGCAAGAATATGGTCTCTTTAACATCTAGAGGGAATTTAAACTCTTTAAAACCTGTTGTGGTGGACCTGAAGGAGAAGTGGGTGAAGGGTTGGGAATAAGCGCTCCCCTGCTTTCCTCCCCTAAAATAGGTGCCATTATCAGTAAGCCCCCAAGGACTATAGCTTAGGTTATGATAGTAATACAGCCTTGAACACACATTCCAAAGGAGACTTATAGGCATTGAATTTACCACCCTATGGATCTACTTTATGAACTGAATAATAGCCACAGCTTCCGTGATTATAGGACTCATGTTGAGATAATCACCTGTAAATGGAAGACGTATTCAGGAATACTTGCCAAAAAAACATAAACAAGTCGGGCCTCGTGATGTCTGAACCTCTCCCTCCCGGACTTATTGTAAATGTGAAAAAATTATGAGACTTACGAGGAAGGAGTAGAAACTAAATAAACATTTTACTTAAGAAAAACAAACAACCAGGGAACAACGCAGACCAAAACCAACACTCAATAACAGAAAAAAAAATGTCGCCCAGAAATCACTTTTTCACTTCCACGTTGCCAAGGTAACCATGCAGTTCCAGTGTAGTGACGTGATCACAATTGATGCCAAAAACCTTGGCTAATAAAAGAACCACTCAGAGATATGTTTTCATCTTTGAGTAGAAGGTATTTGTTATTACAGTACTGGGAGACGAGGCGAATAGCTTCGCTAAAACTCGCTCACTTTTCAGAACAAAACTTACATATTTATATACATTAATAAACAGGATACTGTAAAGAGACAGCCTCTTTTCTTCGCATCATATGACACTTTTGATTACATCAGTGTCTCTGTTGGAGAATGCGCAGTAGAATGCTCTGGTGGTCTTTTCCGTCTCTTCCTCACTTCGGGGATCTCACAAAGTAGTCTTCATCACTGTAAACTTTCGACCTTGTGTCTCGACGCATGCTCTGTTCGCTTGGTCTTTTACTATTTTGCTGATTTAGACAGTTCCATGGGCATACATCCTGTTAGTTACTTTTGCTACATTCTGATTGGTTACAAAGATTCTATAGTGAATAGAGTTAATAATATATAGATATCCTTTTCCTCTGGGTTACGTGACTACAGGCACTTACAAAGATTCTATAGTGAATAGAGTTAGAAATAGATATCCTTTTCCTTTGGTTTGCGTGACTAAAAACAATCTCTCATTTACGTGACCAAAAGCACTTTTGCAAATGTTAGACAATTCACAAATTCTAATATAGGAATGGATTTCTTATATCAAGTATATAAGTGAACTTAATAATTCATATATTCTAATACATAAATGGCTTTCTTATATCACAATGGAGCCAGGGTGAAGCCACCGCCGTGCCGGGAGAATGACATGTCGAGAGGTTCACAAAGGGAGGCTCCGGGGTCTTCCCAGTGCGGCTGCCGCTGTGGCGGGGCGGCGCCTAGGCAGCGTGGATGAAAAATGGCAGAAAGCAGCAGCAGCGCCGGCGGCGAGAGCACGAGGTGGCACAGACTCTGTGCAGTGAGGGACGGGCTGTTGTGGCGGAAGTGCAGGGACTGTGGAAAAAATAGCGTGGGTTCCTGGGTTGCGGCAGAAGCGCAAGGGTTTGCGCGGAGCAGGCGGCAGCGGTGACGGCGATGTGTTCAGACTCCGGACATTGCCGCGCTGGCGGGTGCCGTGATCTAGATCGGCGATGACGGCTGCTGCTCTGGAGCTGGCTGCGGGCAAGATCCGTATAAGGGGCGGCTCCAGGGCTGCGGTATGTGGGGAGGCTGCAGAGACCGATGCGGGAGTTTACTGGCTCCTGTGCAGGAACAAAGACAGTTTCCGTCCTGCCAGTCGTTCTTATCCCCCTCAAACTCCCGCACTACTTCACGCGAGCATACCTTTCCCCTCGCCCCCCCGCCGCCGTTCTGTCCGCTTTGGCAAGCACACCCCGAAGCGTGGCCCCCTCCCCTCTCGTGGCTGGTCCACCACCAGCTGCGGCTGGACCACTGTACGCTGTTATCAGCGTGCGCCCCCAATGGTGGTATGGAGAAATTACAAGAGAATTTAAATCCATAACAAAAGATCACATTTTCACTTAAAAAGAACATTCCTTACAGTAAATATATATTTACCTCTGTGGTCCACAAAGAGTAAAGTCAAAAAACCACAGGAGTGAAATGATACATCCCACAACAGCATGCTTAAAAATATTGAACCCCAAAAAAAGACATTTAGTTCATTATCATTTTCTCCACAGTTTCAAAATAAACACCACATTATTAGCATTCTTTTAGCACAGTAGCTGTAGAAATAAAGGGGAAAACATGCTCTGCAAGTTCTGTAAAAATCAAGGGTACAATTATTTTCTTCTTACCTACTTTGCCAGGCAGCTTAGTTTTGTTTGGACATATTATTAACCAGAATTTTTTATTTTTTTTCTACTACGGTACTGTGGTAGTACATACTTCTGTGGTACAGTCTCAGGTCACCTTAAAAAAAAAGCTTAAAAAATATGCTGAAAAAAATTCAACTCCATTTACCTGTCAAAATGTTTATTTTATAATCTATTGCATGTGTCTAATGAACATATATAGAACTACATAAAACATCCAAGATAAAGAGATTAAGACCTTAAGTTTAAAAATATTTTTGCATGTGTTAAATTCTTCAGGAAATAGATTCTAATTCAGCTATTCAATAAATTATTAACTTTATCTGCAAGTTTTCTTCAAAAAGTGCTTCATTTTGGAAATACATTAAACAAGACGAAGTGCCTATGACAAACATCACATCTTCAAAATCCAGCATTTTAAATTTTTTAGCAAAAGTGAAACCATTAACAGATTTTTCCAAACACAAAGCAAAGATTCTATTTATTCCATATATGTCTAATCATAAAAGCAGTTAATATTTGGAATATTTCTGAAGCTATCCTTCAGATTCTCTCTGCTTAGCACATATACTGATATCATTGTGCATGGATGAAGTTTTTGCACACACAATCACATAAAAATAAAATTAATATGGAACAGATGAAGGGAATGCATTTCTTACAAAGCAATGGGTTTCAGCCTGAGCTCTACTCTGACTTCTTGGAAGACTGGGAACTTTACACAGGTCTGAAGAGCAGTTAGACTAGCACTTTGATATTTTGGCAGTTCAGAAATTTGCCTTTGAAAAGGCTAAAGTCAGCAAAGTAGACTAATCTCTTTTTGAAAATCCAATCCTCAAAACAGATGCTTGCATGGAGCTAATGTTTTCATGATTCTCCCAAAAGGAGTTGACAAAAGTTAAAATTGCTGATAATTTTTTATAGTGCACTAGATACAAAGTTAGTTACATACTTCTGGAAGTTGCAACCATATCTTCCAAGTGGAATAACTTTTGCTCTGCTTTCTTTTTTTTTTTTTTTTTGTAAGAGACATGTTGTCAAGAATATCTACAAATATGTGAATCATTATTATAAATGTGAATGCACCTGATGCTTGATTATCACTTTTCCAGAAAAAAATGGTGTTTGAAATGAAACTGTTGCAAAATGTGGAATATCTAAAATTTTCTTAAGAAAGGATATTCTTTAATGTTTGATCTTTGTATACTCTCAAACCTAATCAACAAGAAGGGAGATTTAATCTGTGAAACAGGTAGCAACTAACAAACTCTAAGCGACGTTCATGTGTTAGAAAAATTAATTACTTATCAGTAGAATTGTCTTGGATATGATATACTTCAGTGATCTCAGTCCTAGGGGGAGGTTAACAAAGCTTGTAAAGAAGGATGCTGTTGTGGTTTCAGAATAGTACTCCCCAATTCAGTGCCCCCAGCAAGACTCTCCCAAACCAGATGCCCCTAGCTCGCTCCCCCCACCTTCCCCTCCCCCTTCCCACTCCAGGGATGGAGTTGAGAATTGGAGGCACAAAAAGGTGGAAATCACAGGTTGAGATAAGAACAATTTACTGGAAACAGCAATGAGGTAAGAAAACTAATAGTAACAGTAACAATACTAATAACAAAAGGTATAAGACAAAGAAACTATTTACATGGAAAGTAAAACAATACTAGACCATTTTGCCTGCCATGCTTTCTCCCTTCACCTAAAAGAGTCCCTTACCTCCACCCCTCACAACTTACATGAGATGGTACCAAATAACATTAGAGTCTGACCATGGCCCTTTCCCAACTACTGAAAAAAATTAACCCCGTCCTGGCCAAAATTAGGACAGATACCCTCTGATAGTGGACACAAAGAATGCAGAACTCCCAAGATAAGGAAGAAACTAATAAACCCAACTCAGCAACTGTGCAGAAATCAGCTCAAAGTGTGTAAAAGATAATTCTGGCAGGGGACATCACGACCACCAACCCAGAGACCATCAACCCAAGAAACCCACTGACTCAAAAGAAGAGAAAGACTGAGCATGCAGACTAATCAGCACAAGAAGCAAAAGAATCATTAACCAATAGAAGACAGAATATTAATTAATAAGAGAATTATGTAACTTGCACCCAATGAACGCTAATTCCTTTGTTTGCTAAAATGTATAAATAGTAAAAAGTTTTGATAGTTGGTGTGCTTGATTTATGGAATATCACCAAGCACCCATGCTTGCACAACTCTGAAATAAATAATCAATGTCTCTCTTGAGTGTGTAATTATTGGCTTGTTGCACACTGGGTAATGAATCCAGTTTTTGCTGACAACAAAACCATAAGAAATGCAGACCTGTTAAATGTAGAAACTTTTCCCTATTAGTGTATTAGCAATCAGCTTTTTATTCAAACCAGCTATAAATAACTAGGTCTCTCCTCATATTAAGCTCAGATAACAAAATTGCTTCTTTTACATTTTTCACTAAAAGACCACATTGACCACACATACTGGTTGTATTTTCCTTGCTGCATTATGTATGTCAGATACCAGTACTGAGGTAATGACAAGTGAACTTCAGTTCTGATCAATTTTACATACAAAGTTTTTAAGAACAGCTAATGAGAAGTCTATCCGTGATTTACAAACATCAGAATAACTGAAGTTCTGAGGAGAAATAATACTATGCTTTTTATTAGCAAGATATATACACCCAAAGGCTTCTTCGCATATGGAATGCTGAATACAGTGTTGTTAGAAATGGTAAGTGTTGTAGTTTCAGCATCTCATTGGAATTCCTTCCAGAGCTTGGAACTAATGCCCAACTTCGTGCAGATGGTCAACAAAGGGAATAATGAATATTCTCATTCCGATGTAATGGCTTGAGTGCAGACCCTTTTGTTCTTTTCTCCCAGGCTGTGAGGAGTGGGGGTTGTGGCTTTTGGGAAAGCAGTTCTTCATTTCTTTTTGGCTCTGCCTCACCCCCCTCCTCCGCCCCCAGTGCCAGGGGATTTGGGGGAGGGATTTTTTTTGTTAGTTTTTTTCCACCCCAGGTTTCGTGGCACAGAGAAGGCTCTGGTGTGGAGGCTACTGCTGTTTTTGTGCTTCTGCCCAGCTCAAAGCCTTTTCTGTCAAGCGAGGATGGGAAAGCGCCTGTCCAGCACCACGGGAGAGCCAGAGTTCTGCAGCCACTGCTTTTCTCCTGCCTGCCTGTGCCTCCCTCCTGCTGTCTGCCTGCCCGTGCCTTGAGCTGCCACAAGGACGAGAATGCGCCTGTCCCACACCACAGAGAGGGGACCCCTCCGTTGTCTGTGCCATCGATCCTGCAGACTGAATCAAGGCTGTGGTGTCAGCCATCGGTAAATACAACTGTTTCTCGGCTCAGCGACGGCAAGGGAGAGAGAGGCCACAGCAGGCCAAGGCACATCATTGCCACCTGCTGTCCATAAATATAATTGCATTCTCAGGGACTAAATTATTTTTTTCTCTTTCATTCAAAAAGGCTGTTTGTTTGGTCCTTTTACAGATAGATAGATAGATAGATAGATAGATAGATTGATTCTGGTTAAGAACTGTTAACCTTTTCTATATATTTTTCTAATTAAAGTTTTGTTCTAAATTTAAGGAGAGGGGCTACTTTTTTTTGGCTGGCCTTCTTGGGGAAGAAGGCCTTTCCTTTTTTCTCTCTCTTGGCCAACATAGATATCTTAGTTCTCCTCTGAACTAAGACATTAAGAAACAGCATGCATCTTTCTAAACTGTGATCAAAAGCAATGGGGGAAAAAAACTGCAGTGCTTGGGAACACACAAGTGAGAAGCCCAGAAATTCAAACAAATTTGAAATAAAAGTGGAAAATGAGGTTCCAAATGTTCCATCTCTGCCAAGTTTATTATAGAAATGCTCTTTCACATAATATCAGCTACATATCAAGTAGGACTGTGTATCTGCAAAGATTGTTTCTGTATACTCACTATCAGTTTCTACACTTTAGTTCTCAATCCAGAAAAAATAGAAGTTGAAGCTCACAAGAATTGCAAGAATACAAATTATAAGGAAGAAAGCTCTCCTTACTTCTCCAAGAACCAAAACCTCTATGATTTCATGATTGCTATGCCCAAGACAGCCTCCAACCATCACATCACCCACAAGTCCTTCTCTGTTCACAAACAGCAGGTCCAGCAGGGCACCTCCCCTAGTTGCTCACTTACCAGCTGTTTCAGGAAGTTTTCTTCCACACACTCCAGGAACCTCCTAGACTGTTTCCTTTCTGCTGTGTTGCATTTCCAGCAGGCCTCTGGTAAGTTGAAGTCCCCTACAAGAACAAGGATTAGCAATTGTGAGACTTCTCCCAGATCTTGTAGAATATTTCATCTCTCTATTCATCCTATTTGGGTAGTCTATAACTAACAAACTCCCACCAGGAGATTTGCCTTGTTGGCCTTTCCCCCGATTGCTACCCATAAACATTCAACCCTTTCATCACTGTTAGAGTTTCAGATCTCAGTTTGGAATTCCTTCCAAAAAAAGCTTGGAGCCAACACTTTAGTGTAGGTAAAGATGTTTAACAAAGGACACAAAAGAGTGTGCATATCCTGATGTTATCTGCCTTAAGCACAGCCTTTTGTTCTCATCTCCCCCCAGTCTGTGAGGGGAAAGACTGGCTGCAGTTGGGGGAAGGGATTGGTGTTTCTGGTTTTCTGCGCAAGTCAGGAGCTCAGTGGCTCAGCGCAGAGGAGGGAGGACATCGCTGCGGGACCAGGATTGTGTCTTTTTGCTCTCTGGATCTGCCAATCACCCTAGAATACCACGGAAACTGCTGTGAAGAAGAGAAACACGCCTGTTT
>JAXCLP010000085.1:2929684-2947179 GCA_035584035.1 Lepidocolaptes lacrymiger
CAGCAGATCTCACAGAAGTTTGGGTTGACTGGGAGTTGATCATTCTGGCAGTCATGGTCCTCCAGCTCAGGGCACTGAGACCCCCTTGGTCCATCATCCGTGTTGAAGACAGTCAAAGAAAGAATTAAATACCTCTGCCTGATCTCTGTCCCTGTTTGTGAGGTGACCATCCTCATCCTGGAATGGGCCAATGATATTTCTATACTGACTTTTGCTATTGATCTATTTAAAAATACTTTTTATTTTCCCGCACATTTCTGACCAGCTTCAACTCCAGTTGAACTTTGGCCACACAAATTTTCTCCCTACATCAGCAAGCAGCATCTCTGAATTCTTCCCATGTCATTTGAACTTGCTTCCTCTGGGCACACACCTTCCTTTTTTGCTGTATTTCAAAGAGAAGATCCCTGCTCAGCCAAGCTGGCCTTCTGCCTCTCCTGCTTGACTTCCAACATTTGGGAATTGCCTGCTCCTGTGCTCTTAGGAGGTGATGTTTTAAAAGTGACAAGCACTGATGGATCCCAGCAGCTGCAAAAACATTTTCCCAGGGGACCTTACTAATTTCCTGAGCAGCCTGAAGTCTGTTCTCCTCATGTCCAGAGTTGAGGTTTTGCTGGCACTTTTCCTCCTGTCAACAGAGATTTTAAACTTGATCACTTCATGGCTGCTGTGGCCAAGACAGCCACCATTCTCCACTTCACTCAAGAGATCCACTCTGTTGACAAAAAGCAGATCAAGGAAGACATCTTTCCGAGTCGTCTCCCTTATGACCTGTTCCATAAATTTGCCATCCGGGTGTTTTTAGGATTCTTCTGGTCTGGGTTGTACCAGCTGTGTGATGCTCCCAGTTGATTTCTGGCACATTGATGTCCCCCATAAGGATGAGGGCAGTTGACTTGGAAGTGTCCCTTAGTTCCTCAAAGACTAATTCATCGGTGTCATCATCCTGGTCTAAAGTAGACTCCCACGGTGACATCAGCACTATTTGTTTTCCCCTTGATTCTTACCCAGAGGCTCTCAACTGTGTCATTGCCAACTGTGAACTCCATACATTCTAACCCTTCTATTACATACAGTGCCACCCTTCCACCTCTTCTGCCCTACCTATCCCTCCTGAAGGGCCTGTAACCATCCAACAGGGTTTTCCAATCACAGGACTCATCTCACCAGGCTTCACTTATGCCAGCGATGCCAAATATCTGTGACTGGGCCAAAGCTTTGAGCTCCTCTTGTTCGTTCCTCATGCTGCAGCATTGGTGTGGAAACATTTCAGGTGTGGTACATTGTAGCCAACACCTCATGGGGCAGATTGAGGGATCCCATTTGTGCTCGTTGCCTCAAGTTTTGGCACACCACCTCATCTCATCACTGGTGAGCCTGGTTTTGTCCCTTTCCCTCTTCCAAGTCAGTTTAAAGTTCTGTCAACGATCCCCATTGGCTCCTGTGCTAGAACTCTTTTTCCCCTTTGAGAAAGGCGCATCTCGTCAGGTGTCAGTAGACCAGGTATTGAGTAGATCATCCCATTGTCAAAAACCCCAAACTTTTTCCAATTACACCAAACTTGGAGCCACTCATTGACTTAAAATTCTCAAAGTTTTTCCATAATGTTTTTCTAGTTATTTTTTTACCATACCTTGTTGACTGAAAAAACAAGATTTGGAGTTACAACATAGTTGAATGCGGGGAAAAAATAACATCTCCATTTACTTTGGAATCTTGATGCTTTTTAAGACTTGGTCAGACATCAAAAAGGTATTCACTGTCAAAAGCATCCACTCTGCTGTAGACGTATGCAACTTCAAAGTATCCCTTTGACTACATTTCTATAGCCAGTTTTCAAATAAAACATGCAGTGAACTTTGATTTTAAACCAACTCCCCTGCCACTACACAAATAACTGAATCCTGGATGAAATGCATGGATTTTTCCTACAGCAGAATAATAAAAACTATTAATATTTCTTACCAAGGCCAATAATGGCTTTTGTTTGTACTTCTTCATCTGAATGCTTTGTAAAATACATCAGCAGTTCAAGTACTTTATCTTTAATGTTAACCTGAGGAAATTAAAAAAAGGTATTTGAAGAGGAAATAGATATTTTTAATCTCTTATGAAAAGCATGTATATCAAAAAGGAGAAACACAGTCTTACTTCATGGCCTTTACAAAACCATGTATTTACAACCCAAAAAACTATATTGCATGCATTATGAAAAAATGCATAGCATTGAGGGACTATGAATACTGTGTTCTCAAATTGGAGTGTTCAATAAGACATAGAGAGTAAATACAAATTATTTTACCTTACTGTTGCCCTTAAAATCTTCCTGATCAAAATCAAAATGCCGACATAGTGCTCCAACAGTGAAAAGTGATCTAAGGAGTGCTGGTTTATTGGCAGTAAGTATTGTACTGTTGGGGTCTTCTTGGTGTTGACTTTTTAATTTTGAAAGTGCACCTACAGTAAGATAAAAGTTTTGATTACAGTATTTAATCATGATGTATGTCTAAGATAAGACTTGTAGTCAAAACTGAAGAGTGACAATTACATGTTGTGATTTTACTTACCATAGTATCTATTAAAACAGGCCCACACAAATTTATAGTTCTGGGTGACCTTGTTCACAACAGCCCCAAGACAGCTCACACAGTGCTGAACAACCTAGGTGCAAGAAAGAACAAATGAGTTATATATTTAGAATTTAAACCTGAGACTTTTGTGAAGTTATGTAGGACTAAAACTAACAGTCTAACAGATGTAATGTCCATCTCCTAGATTGTTCTGAAAACCCACCCAAACTTATAACTGTTAAAATATAGCAACAACACATAAAAACACCAGTAAACCAAGAATATTGATTTTTTACAGCTCAAAAGTTATCTTCATAATGAAGACAGACTTTCTTTAAACCAAAACTCTGTATTTCATAATGTGAAACAGAATTAACCAAATAGTAGCAATTAAAAGCTTACTGTCATGCCATATTTGATGATGAGTTTCATGAGGTCTTCCTCAATAGTGGCAAGAAAGGTCTCACTTGGGTGTTCCATTAGTGGCACTACAAGTTCTAAGATTTTTGCAACATTGCAGATCACCATGAAATCATTCTGGGTCTGAAACAACAGCATTTATAGCATTTAACATTTCGGTCTGTGTTACCTATAAGCTAAGTATTATTAATATGTATTATGCAATACATATAGACTACATATTAATATAACAGTTACATAATAGTATAATACAATTATGTATCATATGTAAGTTATTTGGCAAATATTTAAAAGAATATTTATATAGTTTACATCTACTTTTGAATCACATATTCTTTTGAAAGCAAGTTCTTGTTTTCTACAGAGCCTCTGAAAAAAAAAAAATCTGTAGAAGCACAACTTCACCTCTCATCAAGGCTGTGACAGACCTGAAAACTTTTGGCCCTGAAAATTTTTTGAAGTCCTGAAACAAATCTAGGAACTCTTCCTGATACATGCACACTAGAGAATGCACAACACCTGGCAACAGGTATCAGCAGCAAGTAAATAGTCAGATAACTTTTCCCTATACTGTTTGATCAGAAGTGGCACTAAGTCTGTTGTAGATATGCCTAGAGAATGTTCCAGGGCTGAAACTGTAAAATGCTAGGCTATATCTACAAGCTAAGCTGATAACAAGCATTCTCAAGCCTGCCCTTCCCTGGGCAGCTGACCTAATGTAATGGATTGCTGCCCCCCTACTCAGCCAAGCTCTTCCTTGAGCTGCATGATCCTGTCCTGCTCCTTCTGCCAGATCAGGGGTTCATCACAACCTTCACTGAGCTGACTGTGCTAATCAAAACAGCAGAAAGCAATGCAATGTTTCAGAGGAGGTGGCCATTTTATCAGAGTGGGGGGATTCAGCATTGTAGCTCTCTATTGTTTTTGTGTGCTAAACTGTCTTACAGGGAAATACAAAAACACCAGAGCTAGGGAAGAGAGAGGTGATCTGCTGAAAAAGATAGAGCAGGACATTTTCCTTCTAATATATTTGCTATATGTTAGATCACTCTATCTTATGGAACCATACCTCTAGTCTTAAGATTCCTATGTTAAATCTTAACTACTTTTAAGACTGTGACTATAAAACAAAACAATTTTAAGAAATTATTTCATAACAGATGAAAAACTGTGGTTTAGTCCTCAAGGGAAAGAGGCAGTACAGGTTCCAGTTTCATTTATCTGTAAAATGTGAAGGTAGAGGGTGAGAAACAACATCTTAGAAACTATAGAGATCATCAAAAGGGACCTAATATCTTCAGAAGATATGATGATCATGAATCATAGAAACACAATTTTTATTTCTCTTTTCCTGCCTTCAATTTCATCAAGCATACAAAACAGCCATTAATTTCCATGCTTAATTATATGGGGAAAAAAAAGAAGACTGATTTTCTAATTTTCTCTACTTACACTGCATTTAGTGGTCAGGTATGGCTGCATGGTCATGGCATGTTTGACCATTAGCTGGGGCCTGATTTTGCTGAATAAGAATAAAGTGGTTATGCAAGCAACCAAGCGACTAGAATTCACACCTTTGTTGTCAGAATCTGCAAAAAAATTAGAAAATACACAAAGTAATGTTTGAGCAATGAAAAACATATGGCCAAAACATCATATGAATATCTCTTTCATAACATATCTTTCAAGATCAATACAGAATATTCATTAGGTTAGAGATGAGAACATAATGTGTTAACATTTGTATGCAATCACAACATATGTAAAATTAAGAAGCAAAGATGCTTCAAAGACATCACTAGTTTTTAAACTAGTTACTGTGCACAGAACACTGGCCCAGACAATGATTCCTGTTACAACAGTAGAATGTATTAATGCAAATAAAGCTTGACACATTTGTTTGTTTTTAGTGATCTAAAAATTTGAACAAGTTATTTTAAAATTAGTTCTGTTACTGTGGTTAGCTAGAGAAAAATAGGGAAGCTTTATTATTATACAGTGCTTGAAAGTTCATAATGAACTGAAATACAATAGTTCATTACCATCAGTTTTGTAATAGGAATTCTGTAACAGGAACTTTTCACAACAGTAATTTGAACCACCACTGTTACAGTATCATATAAAGTTCAAAGAAGCTACTGGGTTGTAAATATTATTACCTGACAAGGATTCCTCATATTTAAGAATGTGCTCAACCAAATTGTCAACAAGTTGAGTACAGGCTTTCTTCACAGGTTTATATGAGGCATCCTCTTCTGACTTCAACAGCTATAGCAGATGAAACAGAAAATGATTTAGTATTAAGGGTGCATTAATTTACATTGGATATATGCTATTTTTATAACAATTGCTACAGATACACAAGGATTTTGCACTGCAAAAGCATTTAACTTCTCCATAAAATTACATGATGAAGAAAAGATTAAGGGAAGTAAGAAAAAATCAAACCAAAATGAAAAAGTAGTAAATAAAAATTAACTGTGACAAAAAGACAGAAGAGTTCTACTGATTTTTACATTGGGATGAAAGTTAGTTTTGTGCTTAATGAAATAATGTAGAAAACAATAATAGTCATAATTGCCAGCAGTAACTAATAGGAGTTAGGCTTTTTAAAATACTTAGGAAAAAAAACCCAAATATAAAAGAAATGTTGTTTTTTTGACACTAAAAAAATATATCAAACTAAGGTGAAACATAGTCCTATGAACATTTTAATCAGTTAATTTAATTGAGCCTGTACTATATCTTTTTATTCAGTGCAGTCATTAAGAGGCACTTTGGTTTACTTGACTGCCTATTTTCATGGCAGTCAAGACTAAAGTAAAATCTTTGGAGACCTCTAATTCCCTCATGCATGCTGTTCTTAATTTTGCTTGAAAATTAACAAGTGCATATGAGTTGTAGAGGAGAAAGATAACACAGGCTAAGAGATATAAACAAATCAAGCTCATTTCTTAGAAAAATCAGAGTAAAATATAATGTGGAAGTCACCTATAGCCTGAAGATTCATTGTTTCTATAAACTGTGCAACAAATATATTGGACGTGAAAATACACTTCTCTATAATTTAAAAAAATATACTTTACACTAGAGGCCTTATTTCAGAGTTACATATTGTAGCTGTGCACATCATGTTATGTCACTCATAATTGAAGGGACTATAAAACTAAAAACAAACAAAAACCCTCCCCAAAATGAAAAGGGAAGTATTTTTAAAACAATTATATGGAAAGAAAGAAACTAATGTTGGCAACAAAGAAAATTACACCAATGAAGATTTTTAAAAAGTTCAGATGTTTAAAGGGCATGGATTGAATTTGTTTACAGTAAAGGATTGCTCTTGCAGTCTCCCTTCAATGTGTTTTAGTACCAAAAGAAATGTTAAAATTCTCAAAATGATTGTGCCACACATTCAGAATTCATTACTTACATTTTGAAGAAGCTGTTCAAACCAATCATACCCTGTATCTCTACAAGCTGCAACCTAAGAGTAGTTTTGAGAAAAAACTGATTAAAAAAGGCATCTGAAGAAAAATTACTTCAATACAGATGTCATCTTAAAGGATCAGTAAACATGCACAGATATATTTCTGTAAATATTCAGTACAATACCTTTGAAGATCAGAAACTGTTTCCTGCATTTGAAAAAGAGTTCTCACCATTTAAGTGATCTCACAATTTGTATCTTATACAACACAAGGCCTACACATTTTACTGGAGATTGCTACCTCTAATATAAACCATATTTTGGGTTCATAGAACAACGTTTTGTACAGATTAAAGCATAAATACAAGTCTGACAGACATATTAAAAATGAACATGAATATATATATACATTTATATTATTAATATATTGCATATTTATATAAACAAACTAAGCCTTCACTGGTATTCTGTGTCAGGAACAGCTCACAGGTGCTTCAAAATAGAATTGGCATGAGAACTGAAAATTAAGCTAAAGTCAAATAAACTGACTTTTCCATCTGGAAAAATACACAATACACAATCATTTAGAAAAAAATATTAAAAAGCAGTTTAAATCCATATTTTAAAGAAGTGAAGCGAGTACTTTTATTTGATATTTACATCTTGGTATAATTAATATAAAAAATACCTTTTCAGCACAATGGTTTTACACAATACATTTTCACTACAAATGTGTAAGTATTTTATTTGAAACAGATTTTTGAGGCATACAATTTAATTTGCTGCTCCTAAAAAGTAGATAAAATTATGCAGATACTAATTTACCTTAGCTGAGAACCTAATCTTGTGTTTGTTAAAACAGCTTATTAAGCTTTCGAAATAAATGTTATCAATTGAGGACATTTTAAGAGACACTTTCTTAGTTAGGTTTAACTATATGCTGCTACTAGCATTTCCTGGAAAATGTTAAATATAACAGAAATTTGTTGTGTTTTAACTAAGCAAGTATTTTACACAACCTGAATACAATTTGGCGTCAGTTATCACTGCCAGCAGATTAGTGAGCATTTAAAGTTTCCTACAGCCTGTTCCATCAGATGAATAATTGTAGCATGTATTCAATGTCAGGAGACATATAAAGAAAATAATCTGATAATTAATCTACTTGCATATTTTTCATATTCTAAAAGACTACAGACAATATTTCAAAGATACTAAAAACATAATGAAATTTTACACACAACTTAACTCTAATTTGTTTAACATACCACATCAGTGATGTTAAGTATTTTCCTGGTCATTGCGTCTTTGTCATGATGTGGAGTTGGAGTAAACCAAAGCTTCTGAAATGTCTCGTTTACCAATTTCTGAAGGAAAAAAATTATTAGCAGAAATAAATAATTTTATCTTGGCATGTAGGTATTATTACCAATACATCCATACAATAGATTTGTTGACAACATGTGCCCTTTCGTAAGAAATTATTCAATCTATGTGATATTGTTGTAGAGAATGTTATCTGAGATAGACCCAGAATTACTATCACAGCAGTTATTCTGGTCTTTAAGCAAGCTTCACTAAAATAATCACTGGGAACTGATGCTACAGAAAATGGAGTTACCACTTTCCTGCACTAATTTGCATTCCTCAGGAAAATGTAATACCCTGAGAAACTGGCAACTGAACACAAGACCACAATTTCTACAGCAGAATTAGCAGTAATTGTAGATTACTATGGCATTTTCAGAAAAGCTGTGACAAGGTGAGAAAGAGAGAGAAGCCAAGTCTCTCTACCCAAACATTGGAAGTCAGTTCCCTTACAATGTTTTTGTATGGAGGAAAAGATGGAATACAATGAAAGTGAACTAAGTACTCCCAAATTACTTATAAAGCATATGCTTGTAGGAAGTGTTCCTCATCCATGGAGACATAAAATACATTGCAGATACTGCCTCATCTTTATGAGGTTGTTGGAAAGGCAAGGGAAAGGAGAAGAGAGAACAAAGTCATCCTCCTTTCCTAGCAGCATCTTAGATCCACCTGTTCATCTACTTCTTGATTAACAGTCTTCCCTGAAAACCACTTGGCATTAACATAGCTCAAGTAGTAAAATTATATGCTGTAGCTTTAAAGTCACAGATTTGAAATCCCACTGAAAGTGTGATGCAAAATTATTACAGTTGTATTCTTAGTTACCCAGCAATTTTAAAATTATTTTTGCCAAATCAAACAAAACACATCAGTGTCAGGTTTATAATTCAACACATAATCTTAGTTTTTTGCCCTTCTGCATATGTGTTGCACAAACACTAGAATATGATCACATAAGTAACATTTTAGGGGGGACAACTGATTCATTAAACATTCAAAATGAATGAAATATTTGCACAGATTAATACTTTATATTTTTATATGCAGAACTTATAAATCTTGCATAATAATTTTGATTTAAAGTTTATTTTGTTTTCAGAAAGGAATTTTATATGCTAATTTTACTTGTTAGAAAAGAGAAGTACCAGAGACAACACTTGCAAGCAGAAAAAAACCCAAAACTCTAAGAAAATAACTTCTTAAAATCCTTTGATCATCAGCAAGAACTTGAAGAAATAGAAGAAAGAAAACCAAGTCAGACAGCAATGTAGAAAGCTACATTACAAAGGAGCAATTAAATACTTTTTTGATTATTTTTGGGTCAAAATATAGAAACCAATTATGATAATTTAAATCCTGAAGGATATGTTGCATTCTACCTTAATGCCTTCTTCGTCATTAACTCTCCGAATCATTTTCACACACATCTCAGTAATTTTGGGAAATGTTGGTTGTTCAATGCAGATATCCCTAAGTATCTTTATGACTCTTTTTCTGACACTGATACCAGTATCCTGTGAGAAGAAAAGCATTATGCTCTTGAAAAGAAATCAGACATATTAATTTATGTATTATATAAATTAATATTTGAAGATCACACAATCTGACCTGTAAAATGTATTCAGAAAAGGCAGCTAAAATATTTTGGAGTATATTTGTACAAAAGGTCAGCATAACTTTATTTGCAACAATTCTAAAGGTTTTGGCTGAGTCCCCAAAACACTGAAATACTTCCTCCATGTATATCCTCCCATTTAAGAGCTCATGATGTTGCAAATGTATAAATCCACTTCTTAATTCAAGAGCTTACAAGCTAGATGTAATGATGCTTTAGCTACTTTGTTGGAACACACAAGACCTTTTATAGATCTGGACTGTAATACTTCAAAAGCCTTTGGATAAAGTTTATGGATGATACCTGCAGCAAATATTTTCCATTTTCCTAGGCTTTGCCTAAGAAGAAGAATGAATAGCTTCCTTTCCTATTTCTTTATTCAAAACATGCTTAATCTTAATGCCAGGAATGAACATCTTTATGCATGCTCATATGCACATCTCCAAAACACTTTACAAACACGTTTTATCATGTAACTATAGCAAATGAGTGCCTGCTGTGGGGCTATGTTTGGGATTGTGCTGAACACAGGGTTGATAATAAAGAGATGTTTTTGTTATTGCTCAGCAGGCCTTACACAGAGTCAAGGCCTTTTCTGCTCCTCCTATGGACCTGCTGGGGAGGGGGTTGGGGGTGTGTGGGAGGTTGGGGGGAGAGACAGCTGGGACAGGTGACCCAAACTGACCCAAGGGATATTCCAGACCACACGACATCATGCTCAGTATATAAAGTGAGGGGAAGAAGGAGGAAGGGGAGGATGTTTGGAGTGATTGTGTTTGTCTTCCCAAGTCACCATTATGTGTGACAGGGCCCTGTTCTCCTGGAGATGGCTGAACACCTGCTGCCCATGGGAAGGGCTGAATGAATTCCTTGTTTTGCTTTGCTTGTGTGAATGTCTTTTGCTTTCCCTATTAAACTGTTTTTATCTCAACCCATGAGTTTTCTGGCTTTTACCCTTCCAATTCTCTCCCTGATCCTGTTGGTGGGGGAGTGAATGAGCAGCTGTGAGGGGCTGCGTGGCTGACTGGAGTTAAACCACGACAATGTAACAAAGCCTCACTGAAAACAAGCAATGCATTTTACAAGGTTAGTCTTAAAAGCACCATGCTCCCCATTAAAATAATAAGATATCCTTTACTATCTGAATCATCATTCCATATCATTAAACATATAAACTAAGTCAAAATCAAATTTTCCAATAACACTTATTTTGTCATAATTATTAAAAGTCACGGTACCAATATTCTTTCAATCAGCATGTCATAATACTGCTCAGCAAGCTGAGGACGACAGAGCACAAATCGGCCAAGTAGCTCCACAGCTGCTTCTCGTACACTAGTGGAGTTATCCATTAACCGTCCATGAACACCTCGCTGCATATCCAGCTAAAAGAACAAATAAAACACAGATCCAAAATAAGAAATAAAGATTTCTTTTAAGCATGACAGAAGAACGCATGTGCATGATAGATATTTCAGATTTTTTTACCCTGGCTAGAATACTGGGGTCTACAGCAACAACTTCAGACAGACACTTCATGGCTTTTGTTCGAACAGCAATTGCATTTTCACCAAGTACACGCAGAATCTAATAAGAGAACAAAAAGATTCATTTGCTTTGGGAAGGTAGCAAACTTTAACAGGCAAAAATGCAGCAGAATAACATGCAAATGATTTAATTAAAAAAAAGAAGTCCCTTCATTGTAAACTCTACTTTTGCCATTCGGTTGTGGCTTTTATCATGGTTCTTTCAACAGAAGACATAGATTTGGGCACTATAATTTTAAGAATGGCTCTGTATGCATATCAGTATAAGTAACACAACCTAAACCAAACTAAACTAGTACTGGAATTCAAACATCTCGCCATGACAATATGTTAGTGCTCTTCTCCCCAAAAAAGGAAAGAAACCACACTGGTTAAACAACAGCTTCAAAAGTGACAGTAATATGCACTGCAAGCAAGTAGCCAAGCTGGCTTGTATGTTCAAATTAAGATAAGTTTAATAAGCTAATATTACCAAATAAGCATGCATCTTACAGAAACTGTAAAAAATATTTCACCATTTTGCAATTATCCTTTTACTGAGCACATCTAAGATATTGATTTTGCCACATACATCCATGGAAAAATAAAATAAGGTATGTACAATATGACATATGAAATGCATGCAAGAAAAAGAAATATAAACACTTATGTCAACAATACAGAATATGAAAGCACACAGTGTTATCATTGCCTGTTAAATAACCGTGCTCAACAATAAACAGATATGGCACACTACCAAAAAAGTGTTTGTAATCAGAAACCAATTGCATTTCACTGTACTAAGACTTCCAGCGCAGTTTACCTGTGTCAAATAAATATCAAAGCTCTGGGCAAATGGCCTCATAGAGGCCAAGTAGCGAACAATCAAACATGCATCTTCATAGTCCACAGTATCAGAATTCATCCTGCAACAAATCCAATATTTTAATTAGGACATGTTTATCAAAAATGATTAAAAATATCAAATGCATGGTTAATAAAGAAATCAGTGGTGCTCAAACGTACTTTAATGTACTGAACTGAGATGGAGCAGTTTTAATGATGCTGCGAAGAAATGTTTTGCGACTTTCCGCTCTATGCATGATTTGCCCTGTGGTCTCAACATCTTTTGCATGATGAGTTCCTTCAGATGAATCCTCATCCTTCTGAGATTTAATTGCTTTCTCTGTCTCCATAGTTGTATCACGGAACCACTGAGCTATATAAAACTTCCGAGAAAACTAGAGAAATACAGCAGGATACACAGAAAATAAAAACAACAGAGGTAGAAGAGTGAAATTAACAGATTTATGAGATTGAGTCTAATGCATCAACCATATTTTGGAAAACATGATCAACAGTATATGTTAGGGTGACAATTTAATTGAATCCCTAATATGCATGACCAAAAATCATTTCATTCAGTACACATTACTGAAATTATTTTTATATAAACTTGACATCAGAAAGCTGAAATTTACCACTAATGATGCATCAGTTTCTGTGTTCTCATCCAGATAATCTAGCAAAGCCTTTTGCAGCTGTTGAATTTCATCTTCTCCTCCTGAAACCTATTGGAAATAGAAAATTTGCATGTCCTCATATAAAATACACTGAAGTTAATGTTCTGCAATTATCAATACAATTAACAATTTTTTAATCAATTACTTCTAAACTTTATAGAGACTAAAACAAATTAGACTGTGGCTCCAAAGTCTAAAAAAGATTAACAGCAGAATATGACTGGTTTTAAAACTGACTGGTTTGATTACTTTTCATTCTATGATCTTGTGTGAAGACCCTCTGTTCCTGAGGAAAAACAAAGGGCTGAAATCACACATAGTACACTGATGCAAGATTTAACCTATAAAAGACATTGTTAGTTCTCTTAATAATATTACATACTGAAACAATGACTTCTCAGGTGAACAAGGGATAAAAGGTAAAAAAGTCAAGTGAACATAAATATGAAACATAGACAACAGTACAAAGATATAGGAAACATCAAAGAAATAAAAATAACTTATCCCTTTGCAAAACATTTGGTATAACTGTTTTCAGGTTTAAAGCATCAATACAGGGAAAGTGCAGCAAGTATGCTCAATCCATCTAGCAAAGAATTTACAGAGGTTATTCCCAAACACCCTTGAGCTCTAGCACTAAAGAATCATACTCTCTGAGACTCAACTAAGTTTCTATCAGTCAAAAACCTTGAGAACAAACATACATTTTATAAAAATTACACCTAGTTCATAAAGCCTATCTACAGAATAGGCTAATATTAATTTTCCTGTGAAGCACTTTCAAGATGCACAAAAAGGATTACATATGAAATATTATTCTGAGAACTATGTATCAGATTTGTAAATATCTAAACTGTATGAATGTTAAAAACAGAATGTTTTTTTTACAAGAGGTTATTATATATAGGAAATATGCATATCCTGATCTCTCAAATAGTTTTAGCCTATGTAAATTGAACAATGATTTTGCATATGACCATCAGACAATGTACTATTCCCTATATAGGGGTTAGAGAACAAGTCAGTATCAATTAACTTGCTAATGAATCAGAAATTAACTTTCTCAACACTTACAAGACAACATAAACCCAAAAACATAAAACACCCTTTTTTCCTTACTATTATACTGAAATGTGCAAGTTCTTGTAATTGCCGATGCTACGGCAGAAAAAAGGATTTTCCTCTCCAAAATGAATGAGTTCAAGAATTCAAAACATATCTACAGTAGACATAATACTAATAAAGGTTTATTAATATATATTCAGCACCCTAATATATGTGCAAATTGTGATTTGAAAGTCTGGCCTTCAACCAATGTTAAATTCAGCATACAAAAGGCTGGGAAAAAAAGTTGCTTGATGAACCCTAACTGCCTAAATATTGAAAAAGTAAAAAACTCAGAACAAATAAAAAGGAACTGTGAAGCCCACAAAAAAATCATATTCAATATTGATAATAAAAGTAGAAGAATAATTTCTGGCTTAAACCTCTTCAGCTACAAAACATTTTTCCTCTTCAGCAATAAAACCTGTAACTTCTAACCATCAACTTCTGTATGAACAGCATAGATTGAGAATCTTGTCACAAATGTAGCACGTAATATAGTTTGCAAAAAGCAACATGTGGAAAAATGTACACTTACAAATCCAGAAGATTGGCATATCAAGAGATAAACTAATGAAAAGCATGCACAAGTGTTCAAATCAACTTGACAATCTGTGACAGATTTCTATGAAAAAAATCTAATGTTTAAAAATGTCAAAACAATAGATTTTCTCCTACATCTATTTATACAGTTCATTGGTCCAAACCACAATAGACAGAGTTATAAGCATTCATCAGTCATTGGGGAATATCTTGGTAATGATATCAGAGGGTAGAAGGAAATATCCAACACAGTCTAAGTATTCAATTCAGCAGGAAAGAAAAATGTGTAGAGATATATCCTAGTTACAGTGGCCAGGACCAGCTGATCGCTGTGTGGGTGTAATCAAAAAGTGTGTATTCTACACCCTCTATGTCATTTCTGATGAACTGTTAATAATGGATCATTGGCAGGAGCTACAAGCTGGGTGTTAAAGAACCCTGTGAGACAGAGGAATGTTTCTGTCTTCACACCAATGACTCAGGTGTGATAACTCCCCTCCGGGGAGGCATCAGCACCTTCACACTCAGCCTGAGGGGTCATGTCTGCTAATGGACCATCAAGGATTCCAAAAATATCCCATGACTCACAGAGTTAAATCACCCATTGTGAAACTCCCCGCCCTGGGGGAGGTACTGGGCATTCCCACCTGAACTTGAGCATATATAATCTTCGGGTTTTGGGACTTCTGGTACCACTTGTGGGATCCAGAGGAGGACCAGAACCTCAACAGGACTGTGACTGCCACTCTCCACAAGACTGTGACCATCATCCTCACAAACAGGTTTCCTTTCCTTTTACTTTGCACTCAGGGGGCCCATGTGGCACTCAGCACAGGGGCTGACAAACACCATTCTGTTTGTGCCTCAGGGTACTGGGTTATACATCTGGTTTTGTGTGTTGATACCAATTTTTCTCTGTATCATTGTATTTATTGTAATCTTTTTAGTAAATTGTAACTCTGACTTGCAATCTCTTTTGAGTTGAGTTCATTTCTCCAGCCAGTTTACCTTTAAACCAGCACATGACAGAAGCTCATTTCTGAGTGAAAAGATTAATTAAAGATGCTTCTGATGACTAAAGCTGAATATGTCTACTAATGGATCTTATTGTCTTGCCTTTTGAGCAACAACGTGAAGCTTAGGTGTCATGTACACATTTTTAAGTAGTTATTTGTTCTTATGTTGCAAATCATTTATAAACAACACAGTCTACCCTGACTGATGGTACTGAATAGTATACAGATGATACTGTATAGTATATACTTTCCATAATGTGCTATCTGCCATCATTGATGTTAAGCTTCCTGAGTAACTGAAAAAAAGGTTTTAGCACTCAATTGCCCACAGCTATTTTATTTTCTACAGATGTCAATGTCTGGTTACTGCCTGATCCTGCAAAAACCCCAAAACAAATAGAAAAATTCATGTCACTACTCAGGTATGTATCTTTGTAGAATATCTTTTGATACTACTATATAACTTCTGGAGGTAAGGAAAGAGAAAAGGATTCTTCTAAAATATTTCCCTATGAAATCTAATGTACAACTGTCAAAATCACTGCCAACGGAGGAGAATTATAACCCCTTAGCACATAGAAGTATAAATTATAATAAGTCATGAACATAAAGATTTGACACTATACATAGCACAATATTCTAATTGACAAAAGTTATAGGAAGTATCAACCTCCTAAAGAAGTAGATGAATTTTGATTCTTTATTTGAATGCCTCTAAATTGCACAAGATTTTCCTTCAAAATAAATCTGCAACAGTCATTATAAAATACATATAATGGATCTGGAATCTTTTCAGGTAACTGAAAGGGAAACAAACTTGATATGACTACTCAGCTTTAGATCTAATCATGCTGAGAACAATTAGTAGTTCAGAAAGAAATATATAGCATCCATCTTATTGTACTATAGAGAGCCCAAATGCATACACCGCTTCATTAACTGCTGCCACCCTTGCAGATTTGGAGACATTTTGATAAGCAGCATTAACAGAAATGCAAATAAGTATTCTCTAATGAAAGATATATGCAAGTCTAGAAAAAAAAGAAAAAAACCCCCACAAAAACAACAACACTCCTACACACACAGCCCCCCAATACCAGGTCCATCACATAAAAACTAACCTTACAGGCCTAGCAGTTTAACTCTCAAAAGTCTGTGTATGAGTGCCATAAACTCAATTAGCATTTGGCAATAGCAAATGCACATACATACATACACATATATATTCTAAGGTCTCTTAAGATATAAGCCAACTGTCACTCCATTATTTCCTTTATATTGTCACCAGAAAACTGGTGCTACCATTTTAATTAACCACTTAAAATGATCACTAGGGAGATGGTGTGAGAAAGACATGAATAGTTATAAATTGAGTATATTTGATTCACAAATCCAAACAATAATGAAAACTCTTTCTCCACAACGCCAGATTTCACACATCTTTAAAATGTTTAAGCTTTTAAATAGATACATCTCAATCCAACTGGCACAGTATCTTTCACACACCTGTTTGAGTATTCTGGCTATAGAACCTTGATCCATTTTGCTAGTGACTGCATCTTTCCTGAGTCTTGCAGCTACAGTTCCAAGATAGTCAAGTGATGCAACTCTTAATGCCATTTCTGTAGATTTGTTACTGAACTGGTGAACCTAAGAAAAGAAGAATAAATTGTTATAAAAATTATTTATTTATGCAACTGAGATTCTTCTCACGAGACATTGCTTGACCTTATTAAAAATGCCACCTAAGTTCTATGTTGCATACACTCCTTACTTTACATTAATGTTTTTTCCTTCATTGGGTCTTTCTTTCTACAAATATGCCTGTTAGTTTTTTAAAAATATGCATTTTTATAAAATAAACTAGACATGTGGTAGAGCAGATATCCTTTGCAATAACATAGCACCATAATACAACTTCCTCATTATTCACACTAGTATAAAGAAAGCTACATTTTACCAGGAACAGGACCATAAAATACTTTCCAAATAAACAGCTCAAATTACTGTATTAATTGCATTGTAATGCTGAAGAACAACTCTCAAAAACATGCCAACAAAAATATTCACATTCTGTAAAATGTCTCAATCCATAAGTAAATGTACTACTTAAAACTTCTTTTCAGGTTCTATGCTAAAGGAATAGTCCAGAGAAGTATGGGACTGGGGGAGCAAAGTCCCTCCCACTGTAAGTGAAGCTCTGGTTTGTAACCTCATGAGTGACCTGAATGTACATAAGTCTCTGGGACCCGATGAGATGCATCCCAGAGTCCTAAGGAATTGGCTGTTGTAGTTGCCCAGTCACTCTCCAGGATATTTGGAAAGTCATGACAGTCGGGTGAAGTCCCAGGTGACTGGAAAAGGGGAAACATTGTCCCCA
>JAXCLP010000085.1:2970395-2983672 GCA_035584035.1 Lepidocolaptes lacrymiger
AGACAAAAATTGGAAATAACTCAAGCAGTTTCCAGGCAAAGCAGTGTGCTGAAAATGTCTCCCATTGTACTGGTAACAGATCAACACAAGAAAGGACTCCAGTGTGCAACTGCTGCATTCCTTCTGTCTATTGATATCAGTTTATCTAACATCTACCAATAGTAGCTTATCCAACATCTACTTCTGAAAAACTACATCAAAACCAAAGGCCCCAGAGAGTATGTACAATGCCCACACATCCCAACACACTTTTTGGAATAGAACAGATGCACTGTACCTAAAAAAATCCCTGCAAGTAGGAACAATCCATGCTAAAGAACCAAGATCTTCCCAGAGTATTGGATCTAACTGGTGTTATTTACATATAAAAATATATTTATGCCTTGAATATTTTTCAAACTATGAACCTGTTCAGTCCAGAAAGGAGAAAATAAATTAATTAGGGCTAAATAAACAAAGTGTACATTAAAATGGATCCTGTGCAAACCAAACATATCTTTAAATACTTCTAATGCCGCAAAGAACAGCCAGCTCCTCTTCTAGACTAGTTAAGTTGAGAAGAGGTATTCACCAGTATCTCAGAAAAGAGGAAAACCAGGAAAATTGTACAATTCTCATGAAAGTGATGCTGAATCTACAAATTCAGTTAAACTTAGAGTTTAAGAGAATCTTTAAGACTTCAGTTGTAAACCATTAAATATATCCTTTACTTCTCTGAAATGTGGAATAATTTACTAGAGAACTTCAGAGAAAATTCTAACACGCTTGATCTGGTAGTGTATGCACATGCAAGATGCCTAGTGAGTTATTACTCTGGTCTTTCCACATGCAAATGCAGTTGCTACCAGGAACTCTAAGATAGTGATTCCAAATTTCAGATTTGTGGAATTATGGACTTTCACAATGGTTATCTTTACAAAAGGACAATATGCAGTAAGTAAGCTGAGTTCCAGTAAATATGCTTTTGCTCCAGTTATTTCCTTGCACAGCTGCTTGCCCCACTGATTTCAGTGAGTACAACAGTATGCCTGTTTCAGCATCAAGAGATTATTTTGGAAATAAATTTGAGTTGAACTCCAAAGTTTTCTTGATGACTTAATATCCATAAGCTATTTTTCTGAAAGGTTTGTCAATTTTGTTTTTGTAGAAACCTTATACATGAAGGATTTAAGCAAAAAATTTATACTCCTTTTTTGTCTAATTTTCAGCTGTACCAAAAGGTATTGGTGAGTAGCTCAGCTGTGCTGCCCAGAAGACTGTGAGAAGCATCAGAAGTTTGCTCACTGAGCCAACACAATCTGGATACAGCTTTTCATTCTGGAATACTCCCTTTCTTGTCACTCCTGTCTAAAAGATGAGACCTAACTGATTACTCTGCTTCACAAGTGAGACTTTTCAGCAGTATTAGAACTCAAAGATGGACCATCACATTACACAAATGCCATGGAATTTTGCACTGCTACAGCCTACCACTGACTACAAATTATAGTTATTATAGGCTCTGAAAAAGTAACCTGGAATTTGAAAAACCACAAACAGACAAGCATAGAACAGAGAAAAATCTAAAAGCACTGTTTTAACTCTATGACATAAAGATGATTAAGCAGCAGTAAATTTTTTAGCTGCACTTGTAAAAATATGAAGACGGCCCTTGAAGAAACAAAATCTTCACTAAAATTTCAGATCATAGCAGCAGAGAACACAGAAACTTGTAATGAGCAACAAAAACCTGTGTTTAAAGTTCTGCACTGTACAAATAATTAAATCCAAGAATAACAATCTACATAACGAAGGAGTAGAATGTGACATTAGATTCTGCTGTGAAATTATCACTTCTTTTCTTTTTTTCTTTAAACAACAAAGTCTTTTTAGGTGATATTTGAAGACCCAAAATGTGTTTCTGCACAAGTCTTAAAAAACATGCACTCATTTGTCCTAGAACTAAAATTTGCAATTACATATGTGGTGCTTATTTTAGAAAGCTAATCCTTAAATATATTATAAAAAAACTCAGACATCTTAACACAATTAGATTTTTCTCTCATTCTCTTATTTCTCTCATTCTGTGGATGTGTCTACCTAGACTTTAGTAAAGCCTGTCACAGCATTCTCCCGGAGAAACTGGCTGCTCATGGCTTGGACAGGTGCACTATTTGCTGGGTAAAAAACTGGTTGGATAGCCAGGCCCAGAGAGTGGTGGGGAATGGAGTTACATCCAGTTGGTGGCCTCTCACCAGTGGGGTTCCCCAGGGTCAGTCCTGTTTAATATTTTTATTGATGATCTGGATGAGGGGATCAAATGCACCCTCAGTAAGTTCGTGAACACCAAGTTGGGTGGGATTGTTGGTGTGCTGGAGGGCATGAAGGTTCTGCAGAGGGATCTGGACAGACTGGATCAATGGGCCAAGGCCAATTGTATGAGGTTCAACAAGACCAAGTGCCAGGTCCTGCCCTTGGGTCACAACAACCCCCTGCAGCGCTACAGGTTGGGGGAAGAGTGGCTGGAAAGATGCCCAGCAGAAAAGAACCTGGGGTTGCTGGTCGACAGCCAGCTGAACATGAGCCAGGTGTGCCCAGGTGGCCAAGAAGGCCAGTGGCATCCTGGCTTGGATCAGAACTAGTGTGGCCAGCAGGACCAGGGAAATGATTGTCCCCCTGTACTTGGCACTGGTGAGGTTCCATCTTGAGTGCTGTGTCCAGTTCTGAGCCACTCACAACAAGAAAGACATTGAGGGGCTGGAGTGAGTCCAGAAAAGGGCAACAGAGCTGGGGAAGGGTCTGGAGCACAAGTCCTGTGAGGAGAGGCTGAGGGAGTTGGGGGTGTTTAGTCTGGAGAAAAGGAAGTTCAGGGGGGAACCTTCTCACTCTCTATAACTACCTGAAGCAGGTTGTGGTGAGGTGAGAGTCAGTCTCTTCTCCAAGGTAACAAGCGATATGTCCAGGGCAGGTTTAGACTGGATATTAGGAAAAAATTCTTCACCAAAAGTGTTATCAAGCATTGGCACAGCCTGTCCAGGGCAGTGGTGGAGTCACCATCCCTGGAGGTCTTTAAAAGACATGTAGATGTGGATCATAAGGACATGGTTTAGTGGTGGATATGGTAGTGTTAGGTTAATGATTGGACTTGACGATCTTAGAGGTCTTTTCCAACCCGAATGATTCCATGATTCTATGAACCGTTAAAACAGGTAACAGGTTTAATCTCAAGATAGTTGATCAGTATAGGTATAAGAAGCAGCAGCGAAGGTATTTGTTGAAGCTCTGAAAAGAAAGGATAGCAAACATGACCACCAAAACAAGGATGAACCCCAGAAATGGTTAACCAGATCACTAGAAACTGTTCAGCACCTGCCTTGCTTGAATTTATTGGAGAACATAGAGATGTGTTCTGTTCAAACCACTGGACCTGATCTGAGAAAACTATATACAAATAACCTAGTGCTGTTAATCAAGACCATGTAGACATTTGAATAGAGCAAAAGGGCCTTAAGCCAGTAGTTTCTGTAAGCTTCAGTGACTAGGTCATGAGCAATGAAGGCTGAAGAGGTCAAGGTGAAGAAGAGGAGTTAAAGACCCCTAGAGTGAAGCCGAAGACTGGAAACAACCACCTAATCCTGATGCCAAAAGAAGATTCTGGAAGGCTCCGCCCAGACTCTGCCTAGACTCCCCCTAATCATTAATATGCATATTCAGATGTTGTAATCTTATTACTATGCAAAATTGTATGTTGTAATCGTGTAGTGAAATGTATAAAATGGCTCATTTTGCACTGTTGATTCGAAGCTAGTTTGTCCAGCATGAGCTGGCTGGCTTTCCAGCGCTGCTTGAATAAACACCTTTGCTGCTAAAAGAACAAACTCTCTTAGCAGTTCCTTTCATATCGAGGTTTTTTGGCATCACCTCTTCATTCCAGGCAGAAACTCAAAGGGAAAAGTTTAATAGATTCCCCACAACATTTATTTGCATTAAAAACAGGATAAAAGGCATTCACAGATTTTAAAACCAAAAGAGAAAAAAAATGTTACAATTCATTCTGATCTGGACAAAACAGGCCACAGAATTTCAGCATAAGACCCCTTAACAAAAATTGTATTAAAAAAACTTCCATAACTTTCCTCTGAGCCAGAGTGCATCCTTCAGAAAAATGCTCAAAGACCAGGAGAGAGTGAAAAATGTTGCTTCTTCCTTGTACATGCCAAAAGGGACTGTTTGGATGGTTCAATCTTAATGATCGCGTACTATAGCTATTCCAGTTATATAATAGCTTAATGAAATTTCAAATCTGTATGTAAAATTAAGGCCTTAGGTACACAATATACATATTGTGTATTGCACACACAACATAGGATTCACAATTTTATAACACTATCTAATTATAATACCTTACCCTTACATCATGGTTACACCCAGCCCAAATATTGTCTGTCCACTTGGTTCTCCCTCAGGCACACCTCCCCGAATTGAGTGGATGGTCTCAAAGACCCCTTATCTTCATCTTCAGTATCTTCTTCCCTCCTTGGAAAAGTTTCAAGGTTTCTGGGTCCCTTTTGGGTAGTTTTGACTAGGACATATCAAAGAATGTGCCTGTTATGTTTTTCTAGGTACATTCTATACAAACTAGATATTCCTGCTAAAATCTTTATCCACTGAAATCCTTGATGAGGAGCATTACACAGTATTAAAAAAATTTGGTAAAAAGGGTGATTGGCTAACACTATTCTAAAGTGTTAAAAGCTATATTAACAATCAATATACTATGGATCTTAAGGCATCAAGATAAGGCAGTTTACTAAAGCAAAAGCAAAAGTTTGAGCATGCACAAGTGGAGAGGAAAATAAAAGTTTGTCCTCTACTTCCCATCAGCAATCATGTCCAGCCACTTCCCTTCCCAGGAAGCAGGGCTTCAGCACATGGAGTGGTTGCTCAGCAGGCATCCATTATAAACAACGAACACCCTCCCTTCCTGTTCCTTTCCTTAGCTTTTATATCAGAGCTGATGTCATATGGTCTGGAATATCCCTTTGGTTAGTTTGGGTCAGCTGTGTCCCCTCCCAGAATCTTGCCCTCGATTGGGGAAGGAATGTTACAGTACTGATGCTGTGCTCAACAGTAGCCAAAACACTGGTGTGTTATCAACACCCTTCTAGCTACCAATGCAAAGCACAGCACTGTGAGGGCTGCTATGGGGAAATGAATGCCATCTAAGTGAGACCAAATACGTCCCTTAAGACATAATGACTATCTAAATGATTTTTGAACTAGCTGAACTAATCTTATTTTAAATGGGATTTCAGATAAATCACAGCAATGATATTGTATGTGACAAAGCCAGGAGAGCTCATTTTCTGGGGGGAGGATGAGAAAGGAAAAACAAAGGACAAGAAATAAAAGTAAAAAAAGGAAAGATAATGCAAAATAAACTACGCTACATAGAGTAGGAGTGATGCAAGAAGAAATGAAATAATGATGCTAAAAGGCAACCCTAGAAAAGCACTGCTACAATCTTTTAAGAAATGCATGATGAACTAAAACAAGAATGTTTATGAAACTTACATCTTCTAGTGTATTAAAATGGTTATAACTAAAAATGGTAGGGAGTAAAACTCTTAATTGGGGTGAGGACATTGTGGAAATGATATGAATCTTATATATCAGTCATTTATTGACAAATAGACTGTGGCTTATTAAGAGATATCTTTATGAATTTTGAACCCTGAAGTATGAACACTGGAGTTCACTTCATTATATTCTAGAAAGTAGGTTACCAGAAAGTTGTGCAGAAAAATGTAAAACTAAAAATACACATGAAAAATCTGAAGTTCTGTCCTAGTTACAGCGACCGGGATCAGTTTATCACTGTGTGGGTGTAACCAAAACTGTGTATTCTACACCCTCTATGTCATTTCTGATGGACTGTTAATAATGGATCATTTGCAGCAGCTGCCCAGGGCACATCTGACCCCTCAGGCTACAAGCTGGGTGTTAAAGAACCCTGTGAGGCACACGAATGTTTCTGTCTTCACACCTGTGATTCAGCTGTGATAACTCCCCTGTGGGGAGGCATCAGCACCTTCACACCCAGTCTGAGGGGTCATGTCTGCTAATGGGCCATTAGGGACTGGCACAGTAGGCAGCTACAAGGACCTAGACCATCAAAGATTCCAAAAATATCCCACGACTCACAGAGTTAAATCACCAATTGTGAAACTCCTCACCTGGACATTCCCACCTGAACCTGAGCATATATAATCTTGGGGTTTGGGGACTTCTGGTACCACTCATGGGATCCAGAGGAGGACCAGAACCTCAACAGGACTGTGACTGCCACTCTCCACAAGACTGCAACCATCATCCTCACCAACAGGTTTCCTTTCCTTTTACTTTGCACTCAGGGGATCACGTGGCACTCAGCACAGGGACTAACAAACACCATTCTGTTTGTGTCCCAGGGTGTGGGGTTATACATCTGTTCTCTTATGGGTTAAAAACAAATTTTTCTCTGTATCATTGCATTTATTGTATTGTAATTTTTTAGTAAATTGCAATTCTGACTTGTAATGTCTTTTGAGTTGAGCTCATTTCTCTTGCTGGTTTACCTTTAAACCAGCACAAGTTCAAAGACACTTTTTCAAAATCTGTCTGGATGAACACTCAAAACTTGATTTCTAAAAGAAACATAGTTATTTTTTCTACAAAACTTATTTCTAATATCATTGTAAGAATCTTATTCTAGATACAATAGCAAAAAGACTAGTATTAGATTTAAAAATTTTTTCCCCCTGGAAAATATGTCCCAAGATATATCAGAATATATAAGAAATATATGGCTTCATAAAACATAAAATACATAAAAACACTGCAGAAAAGTTATAAACCTGAATTTAAAATTAATGTATTGCTGTGTGACACTGCTACTAGAGTCATATCAATTGGATAAGTCATTAAAACCTTTACATGTTACTAAAATGTACTATATGAATGGCCACATACAATACAGACTACAAAAAAGCCTATATTAGAAACATTTTAGAAAGCATATACACACTGTATATGGCTCAGAGGGCTCTAAAAATTACCACTTTTCTGCACATGGAATTGAGTGAATTCAAAATCTATCCTTATGAGCTGAACTCCACATGAATGTTTTCAGTATTCCTTATGAGGAACATAAAAGTTTCATCTGAAATCTTTAGACTAATCTGACAGCAAGGAAGTGATAATTTTATGTCTGAGTCTAGAAACCTATTATTGTTAGAAATAGAAATTTTGCCTGTTCCGAATATGAAAAAGAGAGAGGGGAAATGTTCATATTTCCAGGTTAAAGAGAAAATATTTAACAAGGAGGCTAATATGGTACAAATAAGCAATACTCATGCTGAATTATTAAGTCTTTAAGGATCAATACAATCAAGTTGGTAGATAGAGAACAGACATGGCAAAATAAATTCATCATACAGATATCAACTCTGTACACATGTACATAAACATAGTTATACATTCACAAAAATGATTTCTACATCATTTCTTATCAGATCAACTTTGTAAGAAAACATTTCAATATCAAATTAATGAGCAATGATATACCTAGAACTGCATTCATAAATAATCCTGTATACAGCCAAAATCCTCTCCCCTGCCACTTTATCTGCCTATTTTTAAGACATGGCAGCTCTATAAACATAAGAAATCTAAATGCTTTAAATGCTAAACAATAAAAAAGTTAGCAACATTGATTTCACAATGTGAAATTATCTACTACAGTCTGAAACTAAAGAAACCAGAATTATAGCACCAAGAATAAAAAAGTGTTAAATCTGCAGAAGAGACAATCAAATATCAAATCCACAATCTATTATGAATAAATTCCTGTTCACATTATTAATTTGAAAATGACAGTCCATTGTTTACCAGTTCCTTTTCTCTTTCTGCATACAGTGGACCATAGAGACAACACTATCTGAATTTTCCTAAAGATAGAACTTTTTGATAAGCTTATTGTCACACAGCCTAAAATGTGGAGGCTTCCCAACAGAGTTGCATTTATAGTGTAAAAGAGGCAAATGGGGCTTTGTAACTGCCTTTTTATTTCATCATGTCAAAATATCCCTTGGAAAAAACACATTTCATTTCAAAATAAAACTATAAAAGAATCTTAGAGCTTCTATACACCACTTCAGCCACAGTGATTTAATTACAGTAGTACAGGCACACCTAATCATTCATATAGCAGTTATGTTTAACTAGATAAATTACCAGATTGAACTAATGCAACTGAAGTACACCTTAAGACAATTTAAGTGTCCCTACATTAGGAACTTGCATTGGAATGAACAAATCACTCTAGTTACACTGTAGCAAGATTTCCAGTAACCAGAATCCCATAGAGAAATTTCATTTTGTTCCCCAAAGTCACCATATAAGCAAGCATATAAACTATCAAACATTTGTGCTTAATTTCTAACCACAGGAGTAGCAAATCTAAAAGAACAGAAGCATACAAGATATAATGCAATTAACATTAAAAAAAAAAATCTTACCTTTATGAGATTTGGATGACTTGTTCTTGTTAGGTTTAAAACAAGAGCCCCTTGATTTATCTTCTCTATCCTTAATAAATTTCTGCACATCATCCAATGAAAGCTTTTGAAGGACAACTACAGGCTTAGCTCCTTTATTTAGATCTTCAACTAGCCCGATCTTCTCTACTTTGTCCTGTTCACCTTTAAATTCAGTTTTCCTTGATTCCTGAGTGACATTGACATCTTTATCACGCTTGATTTTTGGAATGACAAAATGTTTCAATGTGCCAGATCTTGCCCCCAACAAATAACTGGGAAACTCTGCTTTACTGTCAGCATGTGCTTTATTACTATCTACTTTACTCTTACTACCATCTGTCCTTCGTTCATCATTGCTGTTGGGTGATTTAAAACCAGGCCTATCAGCTCTTGATTTACTAGAATCTCTACCTTCCTGTTTAATGCGAGGGCTGTCAGGTCTTGATTTCTGATCCCCAGAAGAAAACCTTTCCCTTGATTCACCAGACTCATGTCTATGTTTCCTTGCAAATTTCTCAGGTTTTGAACCATCAGATTTAATACCATGTTTAGATTCATGTTCATTTTTGTTTGAGGATCTCAAATATTCAGGCCTCCTGATCTTGGATGGATCTCCTCTGTATCTCTCTGACTCCTCCCTGTCCTCAGATCTTTGTTTAAGGCTATCATGGTCACGTCTCAGTGTATCAGAAACGGAACGCCCATCAGGCCTTTGTTTTGTTGGATCAGACCTACTTTCAGATTTTATCCTCGAAGGATCAGACTTCACATCTATTTTATGCCTAGATATTTCTATTTTCTTATCTGATAATTGTTTACTTGAGTCTCTCCTGTTATCATGTCTGTGTTTTGGTGTTTCAGGCCTGCCTTCATTCTTCTGTTTTGGTGTTTCGGGCCTCTGCCTTATTTCCTGTTTGCCATTATTTTGTTTTCCCTCATTTTGTTTCATCTCCATTTGCCTGCTCTGGTTTTGTTTTGATTCTGTTTGTCTGTTCTCATTGTGTTTCACTTCCATTTGTCTGCTTTCATGCTTGCTTTCACTTTTAGCTTCTACCTGTTTCTTCTCATTCTGTTTACTTTCCAACTGCCTGCTCGCATTTTGCTGAAATTCCATTTGCCTGTTCTCATTTTGCTGGATATCTGTCTTTTGACCTCCAAAGTCTGACGTTTTCCTGAAAATCTCAGGATGGTTTTCAGGTTTAAATTTAAGAACTCCAATGGTGTCTTCTTGGGGAACACACACAAACCCATCGTTATACTGCTTAATTTCTTCAGGTCTTTTGATGATATCCAAATCCTGAGTTACTGTTGCCTGAGAGTCTGCTCTTCCTGCTTGCTGCAGATCAATACTAACCATCAATGCTGGCCTCGCCCCATTTCCTACAGAACTTGTCTCCTGAGAAGCTGCTCTATTTCCTCCAGTAGCACCTCCAGCCTCCTGTGGTTTGTTCTCTTGTTTACGCTTCTTCAGAGGCTTATCTACAAATTAAAAGAGAAAAATCACAAATTCTATATATTAGAAACAGGTAAATGTCAAAGCAAAAATGTCCATTCCCCTCCATCCCCAATTAATCCTCTTCCACATGTATGTGCACGCAAGCAACAAAATAAAATTTAAAAGCAAGAATAGAACTTCTCTAATACTTTTTAATGTATTCAGACTATCATTTGTTGTCAGTCTACCACATGTGCCAATTAATCATTAAAAAACACCTTCAAAACATATGAAATCAGTCTCTGTAAAATTTCCAAGAGAACCATCTAGTAAAGAAGCTGCAATAATGGCCAAAAAATATCAATTTGCAGTTGAAGCAAGTTTTGAGGAATACTACTATAAAAGATTTTCTTTTGCAGATTCAGCCTGCTTCATTATACCTGAACTAAGCAAGGATCTGCAATGATTAAGAGAGAGCTTCTCCCTACTTGATTCAGTTGGACTTCACACATATTGTAGCCAGGGAACACACAAACAATGAACAAAAATGATGATAATAAGTCCAACACTCCATGCTTCTATTTGAAACAAGGAGTATATCAAGAGTTTGAGTCTATATCATGTTACATGTATTAAATGGAGGGCCACTACACACTTAAAAGCTTGAGTATTTTCCCCTTGCAACCACAATACTTTTCAAAGATGAAATAAAAAGTTCAGAGATAATTTTTTGTAGTGTCAAAAGCTTGACTCTACAATAATCCATTCAGTTTACATTTTTAAAAAAATCATTAAGAGTAGAACACAGAAAAATAGAAAGTGAGCTAACCACTCCCCCATAATTTGTTAGAATTCATAGAAATGAGAAGTACATGAAAATATCAAAAAGAGTATGCTCTATTCATTTAAAATACAAATTATTTATATTACTAACATCATACTCTAAACTAAAATTTTCTGCCATGAAATTCAAATGCCCTACCTGCACTAAGGCTTATATTCTCATTTCTCAACTATCATTTCACAATTTTTCAATAAAAAAAAATTTCCTCTGTAATCAGGGAATATGATTTTAAGTCTAAGTAATGACCAAACACAGGTTGAAAATTCTGTCAAAATGTCTAGACCACAAATGCAATATACAAAAAATAACTTATTTTGTGCTGAAATTTGCAGTGCCTTATCACCAGATGCAAAGAGCCAGCTCTCCTTTTGGGAGCAGGGGAAAGGTAAGGAGGGTGAAATCAAGGAAGAGGGAATTAAACTCTTAAAAAAAAAAATCAACCTCTCAAATTGTAAACCAGAATTATAACTATGACTTCTAATTTCCTCTATACTTGTAGAAGATTCTGATTTAGAAGAATTAAAATTTTAAAGGATCATCTCCAAAATTAACATTAGAACACAGTAACAACTAGTAAGATGGTCAATTCCAGTGATGTGAATAGGTTTGTGGTTTTTTTCCACCATTTTAATTCTCAAATCTATTTGTATATATCTAGCTTCCTAAAACTCTAAAAGTACATATAACATTTAATGGCTGAAACAGTAAAGACAAATACAATAAACTCCATACAGAAACTGGTCAACTGTAAATAAGGAACTTTTCAAAGTAGGAGTGCCTGCCAACCTTATGATAGACATGTGAATCAAGATAAATTTGATGAATTGAAGGTGCAGTGTTTTAGCATGGCTACTTTTGCTTTTTCTGTGCGACTACAAAAACTGTTGGAATCATATGAGAGCTTATATAAACTTCCCTACACTACTTATTAAAACAAATGCTTTTTTTCTTTTTTGAACCTTCATACAGTGACAAAAAATATTTTTCTACGTGTGACTGAGGGCTTTGACCTCACTGAGCTTTACAGGAGGTCTTAGGAATAACCATGAAGTAGAAGCTTCCAGACTGAGAGATTTCAAATTTAAAATTATTTTAAAAATAAAACATATAAATTAACATACATACATACACACACACACATATCACTACCTCATTTCTCAATTAAAACTCTTGAAATTTTCAAACACAAATTGAGAAACTTGTGTTCTTAGGAAAAAGTCATTCAGCTTTTTCATTTTAACCCATAAATGTCAGCCACACTGAAAAAGTTCTGTAAAGGTCTGATGGTGGATCTAGCTTTTAATACATTACTGTTACCAGTTATCTACCCTGTTCCTTTAACTGAGGTTATCACCTGTAGCAGAAGGGAATCCACATTCACATTTCTACAAGTGTGTTTCATTGTCCAGTGCATCAGATCATGGTACTAGTGAAGATGGTTTGCATTAACCTACCAGACTGAACAAGCCAGCTAAGAGCCAGGCAAATGTTTCCTTCTGCTAGCCCTACTATAAGAGCAAGGCAAATGTCCAGGAGATGTGATGCCTTAAACTGATGTAGCTGGATCAACCAAAACTCACCTTTCAGAGCCCTCATGCTAAGGGCTCCGAGATTAAACAACCAAAACAATTCAAGTGTGACTGATTTTCTCTCTTGAACTTCCATGGGCTCAAAATGCTGCTCTTCATCATGATCCAAGATGTCAAATTTTAAGTTGAGAAGATATAAATAGATGATCATATCACAACTTGGCACATTCCCTCTAAATACAGAGCTCTTTTGATGTACCTTCTTTATGTCTCCTGACAACTGAGTACTGATGTTTACTAAGTTATAACCACAACCTGTTGATATCTTATCTGAGAAGAAGGGGATATCTCCAAAGTTTTCTTTTCCTAAATGGCAAGGTGATTGCAGATGGAGTTACAGATTATTCACAGATTTCCTGATATTTCCAGTGCATCCTGAGGGAAGTCCTCAGAACTAGACTTGTTCATTACAGTTTTGCCTCTGAGATTTCTGGATCTAGGACAAAAAAGCTGGCCTAGGTATATGAAAATAAGTAAGTTTGATGAAGATACTAAATTGGGAGGACCTGTCGACTCCCTCAAGGGCAGAGACACCCTGCAGAGAGACCTTGACAGATTAGAGGGCTGGGCAATCACCAACCACAGGAAGTTCAACAAGGGAAAGTGCTGGATTCTGCACCTGGGTTGGAGCAACCCTGGATGTACATACAGACTGGGGAATGAGAGGCTGGAAAGCAGTGACAGGAAAGGGACCTGGGGGTCCTGGTTGATGGCAAGTTGAATATGAGTCAGCAGTGCCTGGGCAGCCAGGAGGGGTAACTGTGTCCTGGGGGGCATCAGGCACATCATCACCAGCCAGTCAAGGGAGGTGATTGTTGTGCTCTGCTCTGCACTGGGGTGGCCTCACCTGG
>JAXCLP010000085.1:3021339-3040991 GCA_035584035.1 Lepidocolaptes lacrymiger
ATTTGCATTATTGGTTTGTCCCTTAATCCTTACCCAGAGGCTCTCAGCTGTGCCATTGTCAACTGTAAGCTCTGTACGTTCTAGCTTCTCCATTGCATACAGTGCCACTAGCCCCCCACACCTCACCTTCCCTTCCTGTCCCTCCTGAAGAGACTGTAATTACCCATCATGGCACACCAGTTTTGAAGTAATTCAAGGCTATACAATCACAGTCTCCAAGTCTCCAAAGTCTTTGCTACTTCCATGTCAGAAGTACAGAAATGCAGTCTGTACACATACCTTCAGTAATTGCCTCACATTTCTATGTTATATAAGAAAGTTTAGATATTATAACATCCTTCCTGTGATTTTTCTCTGAACTGGTGTCTAGTGCCATTCTTTTTGCCCTCCCAAACAAACAATTAATTATTTTACTAATTTTCTTTATCAATGTTTGCAACTTGTCAACCAAACGTTCAAGGATGAATGAGAGAAGCAACAAAAAGCTCAGTGTAGATATGTGTTGTTGGTTCATCACTTGAAAATTTATCAGCATAACCAATTACTTTCAGTCCAAATTATAGGCCAGAACCTCACTGTCAGAGATCACATATTCTAAGTAGCACTAATTATCCACACCTCTTCAATACATTTCTAAAATGCAAGATTAGAGGAAGTAAACATCTGGCAAGACTCTTACAGCATCAAGAACTGGTTCTCTCAATCAGGGTTCATTAATTTCTTTAAGAAGGCAAAATGGTAGCATCATTAGTAACAGTATTTCAGTTGTGTACTTTATCAATAAGAAAAGTAAAGCTAACATACAGATAAATCAAAAAGCTCTTCCACTTTTTCAGCCTCTTGAATGCTGAAATGTTACAATCTGAATTATACAATCAGATTGTTTTCAGAAATATTCTGAAAAGGTATCCCTTCAAAATGAGTTTGAAGACAACCAATTGAAATAGCAGGAACTTTAACCAGAAAAATCATTCAACTATTCTTCTAGCTGAGTGGTGATCGTATATTTGAGTGGAAGTAGCTTAGATTCACAATGTTGTTAAACTGATAAGCTCAACAAACATTGATTTTGTGTAGTGAGTTAAAGAAAACAACCATGTTTAGTCTTTGCCACTTATACAAGTCTCACAAGTCCTTTAGCACAAGACCTCCTAAAATACTGATGCTGCTGGCATGCTATACAACTACTTCTCAGTTGCATTTAAGCCACATTTCTTCTGTTTACCACAGTATATGCCTACAGAAGATGAACCACAGAGATCATTTAGCAGTCACAGGATCATAGGATAATTCAGTTAAGAAGGAACTTCATGCTCAAAGCAGGGTGAGCAAGACCATCTGTCCTGGTTCCGGCCAGGACAGGGTTAATTTCTGCAGTAGCCAGGAGGGGGCATGGCCAGGACCCAGAGGTTATTCCATACCACCTCACATCATTGCCAGGGGCGGAGAAAGGGACTGTGTCTTTCAAGGAGAAGGGGTTCCTTCCAGTAGAGAAAACATGGCAGAGGGAGCTGTCTGGTGTTGTCTATTATCAGGTGGTTTCTGTGTGAATCATTTCTTTTCTTATACCCTCTGTCATTAGTATTGTTGCTGTCACTGTCCGTTTTCTTATCTCATTGCTGTTTCCAGTAATTTTTTTTTTATCTCAACCTGTGATCTTTCCCTTTTGTGCATCTAATTCTCCTCTCCAGCCTGCTGCAGGGGGAGGGGAAAATGGGGGAGCGAGTGAGCGGCACATGGCTTGGAGAGTCTCAGTAAGGGCACTGAATTAGGGAGTACCATTCCTAAACCACAACACCATGTTATGCAGGACTTTATCCAGACTGGTCTTGAAAACCTCCAAGGATGAAAAATGCACAGATTCTCTGGGCTTTTTCAATGCTCAACTGTCCTGATAGTGAAAAATGTTTTCCTTATACCTAGTCAGAACGTCCCATTTCAATATAAGTCCACTGTCTCTCATCCTTGCTCCGCAACACTGTGGGAAGCCTGACTCAAGTCTTCCCAATAATCTCCTCATAGGTATGAGGAGACTGCTCTAAGGTCTGCCTGTCCATTGTGTATCATCCAGTCTGTGTCCCTGTCATCATCATCCCTGTCCCCCCTCAATGACTTGTCTTATCCTGGTTGCACAAGCCCAATACCTTCACCTTCCCTGGAATCTCCCCCATGACTTCTCCTTCTCCACCTAACCTGACCACCCATAAGGACTTAATTTTGTTTCAGGGCTAAAGAGAAGAAAACACTGTTGCATCTTTCTACTACTGTCATGTAAATACATAAGTACTGAAAACCTAAATTAGCAAGAATATGCCCAAACCCTTAGCTTACTAAATCTCATCTATCTCAGTCATTGCTTCTTAGGGATAATATTAAAATCAGCAGTATGCATTGCATATTTTAGCATAAAGAATTATTTTCTCAGCTGACTGTTTGCCCTATTCCTTTTTCACAGCTAAGGTTTTCAGGCTTCCTTTATGCTATGTATATTATGTTGATTGAACTATTTTTAATTTAAAATTCATAAAATTTGTTTATTGCAATCAAGACAACTATTGCATGTTAAAATACTTTTGAGTTGGTTAAGAGTTTAATACTTGCAACGCTGCCTTTAAACCTTTTCTTATGTAGAGTAATTCAAACCATTCTTGTATTTTAATCCTCATATTGGAAAGGATTTAAAATTATTCTATCATCCATGAATTTGAGATTTGTTTTGAAGTATGATTAGTCAATTTTTGAAACTTTAGAAATTTCTTCTGAATCAGGGCTCAAAATAATTTTGTATCCGAAACTTAATGACGTACTCTTTAGTACTATTGGAATATAGAAGTCGGGATAACTAACTAAATACCTCTTTAAACTCTGTTTTTCAAAATTAGGAAAAAAATACATTGATATACATGACTGCTAGATTACCTTTAAGGGTTCCATCACTTCCAGCTGGGGAGCAGACAGACTGTGGTGACCTCAAGGAAAAAGATGCAGCACTCCTTACTGAAGGATCGCCATCCTAAAGTAACAATAATAAAAAAAAAAAACAAACAACATTAGGGACATGAATATTTGATAAAGACTGAAATTAGTACATACACATATACTGATAAAATGGATTGGATGAAAAAGCATACAAAAATATTAGAAAAATATTTATTTATATAAAAATCTTTGTAATTTAGACTGCTATTAGACTACTATTTAGGCAACATTCCAGAAAACAATCAGCCTTAAGAATTTAGAACATGGGTCCCAAGCACAGGAAGGACGTCGACATGTTGGAGCAAGTCCAGAGGATGGTAATGAAGATGCTCAGAAGGCTAGAGCACCTCTCCTATGAAGACAGGCTGAGAGAATTAGGACCTTTCAGCCTGGAGAAGAGAATGCTTCAGGAAGGCCTTATAGCAGCCTTCCAGTACCTGAAGGGAGCCTACAAGGAAGCTGGAAAGGGACTTTTGACAAGGACAAGACTTCTCCTGGCTGCTCATAGAATATTTCATCTCTCTCTTCATCCTGGTTGGGTGGTCTATAACAGACTCCCACCAGGAGATCTGCCTTGTTGGCCTTCCCCCAATCCTTATCGATAAGCACTCGACTCTACCATCACCATCATTATGCTCCAGACAACTGAGACAGTCCTTAACACACAGGGCTACCTCATCACCTCTCCTTCCTTTTTGATGCCTTTCAAAGAGTTTATAGCCATCCATTGCAGCATTCCAGTTGTGTAAGACCTCCCACCATGTCTTTGTTATGGCTATAATGTCATCGTTTTCCTGCTGCACCATGGGCTTCCAGTTCCTCCTGTTTGTTGCCCATGCTGTGCGCATTGGTGTACATGCACTTCAGTTGCATTTGTTGATGATACAAAACTGGGGGGAGTGGCTGATACACCTGAAGGCTGTGCTGCCATTCAGCAGGACCTTGATAGGCTGAAGAATTGGGCAGAGAGAAATCTAATGAGGTTCAACAAAAGCAAGTGGAGGGTCCTGCACCTGGGGAGGAATAACTCCCACTACCAGGACAGGTTGGGGGCTGACCTACTAGAGAGTAGCTCTGCGGAGAAGGACCTGGGAGTCTTGGTGGATGACAAATTGACCATGAACTGGCATTGTGCCCTTGTGGCCAGGAGGGCCAGTGGGATCCGGGGTGCATCAGGAAGAGCATGGCCAGCAGGTCAAGGGAGGTGATCCTCCTCCACTACTCAGCCCTAGTGGGGCCCCATCTGGAATGCTGTGTCCAATTCTCAGCTCCTCAGTACAAGAAAGACAATGAACTACTGGAGAGGGTCCATTGGAGGCCACAAAGATGATGAGGGGTCTGGAGCATCTCTCTTATGAGGAGGCACTGTGGGAGCTGAGCCTGGTGTGTCCAGAGAAGAAACAACTGAGAGGGGATCTCATTAATGCATCTAAATAGCTCAAAGGCGGGTGCCAAGAGGATGGTGCCAGACTTCTTTCAGTGGTGCCCAGCAACAGGACGAGGAGCAATGGCCATAAATTAAAACACAGGAAGTTTCACCTCAACATGAGGAAGAACTTCTTTCCATGAAGGGTGGCAGAGTACTGGAACAGACTGCCCAGGGAAGTCATGGAGTCTCCCTCTCTGGAGACATTCAAAACCCACCTGGACGCGTTCCTGTATAACGTGCTCTAGGTGGCCCTGCCTTGGCATAGGGGTTGGACTAGATGATCTCCAGAGGTTCATTCCAACCCTGAAGATTTGTGATTCTAAGTTCTCATGAACTAGGATGCAGTTGCATTGCATCACAAAATTAGAGGTGAATATTTTTAAATACTTCCTCTTTAAACATTGTGAAATAAATTATCCTAATATTAAAGTTTTCCTAAAATCCTGTCTTAAAACCAAGATTCTTTTGAAAGTGTACCCTTAACATAGTCAGGGGATATACGTACATTTAATGCCAAGAACAGCTTATTTTGAAGAATTTTCATTGCTGAAGCAGAGACTGAGAAAAATATCTGATGATTGTGTAGCATGATAGATTCCTTCATTACAAAACTCTTGTTGAACATACTACTTTTACCTAATATTTTAAATCAGCATAATTATTGCATTTAAAAAAATAACTCTCTTGGAGTTGCAGTGTATTAATCCCTGTAAGGAATTTAGGTAGCCTGGTGTTAGTAGTACAATTGTTGAATCCAACACTGTTTTTGTTTCCACAAGCTAATTTAGGAAGACAAAAGTTGCCCCTAGTTTTCATAAGGTAAATAAAACACATCATTAAAACAAAAACAAAAAAATGGCCTGCATGCCACCAGGTTTTGATCAAGTTTTGTAATTTGTAGGCATCACACAGTTCAAAGAGCTAAAGTCAAAAAATAAAAATGAAACTTAAGTGCTCCCCCCTTAAGAGGTGTTAAGAGATGATATGCCAAACTTCTAAAGAAGAATCCAGACATGCTTCATCCATGGGATAAGATGCTCATTAAGAAGAAAATTAACAAGTTCAAAACACCATGGGAGAAAGTTGCTGGGTTTGGTTTTTTTTTTCATTTATCTTCAAGACTTCAGCAAGAATTTCTCCCATATGAACTAAAATCACTATGGGAAAACATGTTATAAATAAGCCAGGCCATTAAAGCATATAACAGACCTGTAAGAAAAAGTGTTAAAAGAAATTTTTACCTTTGACCACAATTCTATATTACTCAATAGGTCATGCAATTATGTCAAGTCTAATTGACAGTTAGGGGAATCTTCAGAAAGACAAGTTAACTAAACACCTATTTAGAATCTAGTATTCTTTCATCAACATATTGATACAATAATTGCAGAGACACTCTACCATTTCTTTAAAATAAACTCACATATGAGTAGGATTTTTTACTTTTCATACTTTGATCAGAATGAATGTTACAAACTGTTCCAAAGGAAAGAGATCTAGAAAAAAATTGAAATTCGCACGTTAAACTTGCACAGTTGAGTGCAACACATCTGAAACTGAAATATATTTTCAATAGCTTTATTCATCAACCACATCATCATAAAATATCTGACTTCTAAGGCAGCTAAACATATACTTGCTTTATCATAGTAAATATTTGTTTTATCATCATAAACTGATCTAGGTAACATACATCACTACTTAGCCTGTGCACCATTTGTAGGTAGTCTTCATTTGAGCCATGTCTAGAATTATCAGCATGATGATTAGCTGAATTTCCAGACAATTGACTTGAAACTTTATTGTCATGGAGATTCCTCATCCCAGCTGTGACAACGGGACTGGATACTGAAGCTGAAATACAGAAAAATATAAATAACTATACCAATATATTCACACAATAGTTAACTCTAAAAAATTTCAAAGAAAACACCATAATATTAATGAGTTGGATGCAAGAGGTCTGGGATCTGAACAAGAATCACAACTTGCTTCATTGAATCCTTTTGCCACAAATACCTTGAATAAAATTAGGTATCTCAGATTTGAATTTTCAAGAGGCTTTAAAACATTAATTCCATGCACAGATTAGACAAGCTTCTCTCCACATCTATCCTAATTACAGTCAGCATCATACAGTTATAGGTTATAGAAAACTTTATTTTCCTCTACATAATATGTATTCACTACCTTTAGTAACTTCTAGGTATTCATGAAATGTATAACGTTACATATGGAACAGCTATATAAATTCTAAGCACATTGCTAAACTTCAGCAGATGATTTAAAGGAATCTAACAAGAATTCTACTTATAAAAAAGGATAATGCCTAGATACTTAACAGTGTTCATGTTGTTCAAGATTGGTTTTAGAAAACAGAAGAACAAAGAAATCCATTCATTCTGAAGGTCATCTTTGCCAGTTACTGTATACCTTAATTCTAGCCAACTTAGTCTAGCCTACACTGCAAAGGTTTTGTAAAGCTAAATAAGCTGGTAGCAAAACTTACATTTCACTGGCAAAAATTAGGTTTTTGCTAATACAGATAAACAATTGCCATAGCTAACAAATAAAATTTTTATGGTTTTTCTGATTTTTCTACTGTCATGTATACATGACAAATATGCAAAATCTGTGTACATAGAAGAGGAGCAGTAACGCCAAGGTCACGGGTTTGATCCCTGTACAGGCTATTCACCCAAGAATTGGACTCAGTGATCCTTGTGGGTCCCTTCCAACTCAAAATATTCTGTGATTTGATGATTTCTTCTTCCTTTGCTTTTTTTTTTTTTTTTAAATAAAATAAATACTACCACTCTGTACAGTCAGGAAAGCAAAGCTTAAACATACCCAAAAAATTCCCTATCAACTCCAAGATTTTCATTAAGAATGTGACTCCTTCAAAGAAATTAGAGAACCATGAAATGCAAATGAAGGTAAAGCTGACATGAGATAGGAGAATAAAATGAATCTCAAAGACTTACCTTGCTGCATCTGAGGATGTGGTGTATAACTTGGAGGATGTGAATATGGCATGTATCCTGCAGGACTTTGAGGAGCATATGGACTAGGCACTGGACTATTCTGTTGTGCCAAAAATCTGTTACCAGAGCTTGTTTGTGGTGGCACAAACCGACTAAAAAATAAAATGAAAAAAGTTTGCAAAAGTTGGAAAAGGAAATTTATACAAGTTTTTTATTTCTTTTGGAATATTATACTTTTGGAACATTCTAACTTCTGTAAGACACAAAATTTCAATGCAATCAAGAAACCCCTTTAAAAGTAGTATTTTAAGCCTTACCAACTTCAATTATTACTTAAGAGCCACAGTTTAGGTACAGCATTAGTAAAAGTAAAGAATAGAATAAAAAGCATTCATAAGACCTCCATCGAGGGAAAGGAAACAATGACAAAATAAGATCTTCAGATTTACTAAAACAAGATATGTAATTTCCAAAAGTTAGTCCTAGAAGTTTGAATGAAAGTGACCGCTAAGGTTTAATTATCATATAACAACTATCTTGCTAAGATTAACAAGGAGCCATCTACTCTAAATATGATTTTTCTAGTAAGATTTCAAAGAACTTCATCTAATAGAACAATACTGCCAAGATATAGGAATATGATAGGCAGGACCTGACTCAAAGTCTACTGAATACATCTTATTCTTTCACTGGCTTTATCTTAGACTCCTAAAGGTAGAAAGTCATAAAACCAAAATAGGCATATGACAATAAAAGATGTACATTATAACCTACATTCTTATATGAGCTTTTTCAAAACAAAAATTAAAAAAAAAATATGTACTTCAGAAAGTACATGCTTTCACAACCCTCAATTCTAGATCAGAACTCTATGAAGGTAAGATTCCATAGATAGAAATAGCAAAGGATTTTGCAAGGATTTCAAGAACACCTAGCATATTGTAATATTCACAATTCAAAAAAATTTTTTCAATATCACTTTTAGTTATAAAAGTAAAAATGTGTACTTTCTTTTGTGCAGATACAGAGTATTTCATTTGCCAAAACAATTTCACTAAGTGAAATAAGTTTATTTTAATAATAATATCCAATAACTGGAGATTAAATCTGTTACAGCCCAGGAACTGGGTTGAAACTACATGCAGAATTCTTTCCTCTAGTCCAGAGTACTTTATTATATTAACAAAGACTGAGGGAGCTGGGGTTGTTTAGCCTGGAGAAAAGGAAGCTCAGGAGACACTTTATCACTGAAAGGAGGTTGTAGCAAGGTGGGGGTCAGTCTCTTCTTCTAGGTAACAAGCAATAGGACAAGAGGAAATGGCCGCAAGTTACTCCAGGGGAGGTTTAGATTGGATATTAGGAAAAATTTCTTCACCGAAAGGTTTGTCAACCACTGGCACAGCCTGCCCAGGGAAGTGGTTAAGTCACCACCCCTGGATGTATTTAAAATACATGTACATGTGTCACTTAGGGACACGGTTTAGTGGTGGACCTGGCAGCGTTAGGTTAATGGTGATGATCTTAGAGGTCTTTTCCAACCTAAATGATTTCATAGGTACATGCTACTTGCTGACATTTAAAGTTTGAAAAAGAAACAGAAAGTTGATGAGGAAGCTGCTGGAAGACTGGTCAAATTACTGGGCCTATCCTCCTCTGAGCAGCCTTTTGGATAACTGTTACAGCAGTATTCCATGTTTTTACAGCCTTCTTTCCCACCCTTCTGTCACATTGGTAATGTTATACATGCTGAAACACACAGCCTCTTTCCTATTATCCTGCCACCAGTCTCAACCTCAGCCACAGGTAGAGAATAGCTGGAAGGGTGCCAGAAAGCAGGGTGATTACTTAAGCAGGAAAGAAAGTTTGCCAAAATTATGGGAGGGAGAGAAAGTGGGGAATCCTGACTAGTTGGAATACAAAGATTAACTCACTAGCAAAAAGATGGTTTTTTTGCTGGCTGAAGAAACTCACCCTGCTGTCAGAAAAATGCAAAATATGTCTTGACACTGATCACCTCCCACTCACATACTTGCAACAAGAATTGACTGTCACTGTATGAAGAATTTGCAGTTTGCTGCCCATCCCACCCCATTAAAAGAGAGCGTTACCTGGAAGGGCTATGTGAGATAGTGGTTTGTTGATAATTAGAAGATGCAGGACTACCTCTCATGGAATTCTGAGAAATATTAAACTGCGACATCATCATCCCTATTAAGAAGAAGATAGCAGCATTACTTTACATGCATTTCCTTTTTAATTAATAAAGTCTCTCATTTCAGAAATTATTATATACAGAGATTATAAACTTTACTAACATTATCGTCTACCTACAACTGTTACAAAACATTAAAAAAAGATTGATTTCATGTAAGATGTCTCTTTTACACCATGACATAAAGAGTGTTCCCTAAAGTAGTATTAATTCAATTATAAATATCAACAGCAGTTCCTTCATCTGTTCCTTAGCCAAAAACCTGCTAGTAAATAGAAACATTTTATAGCAGGATACATACTCCACACCCCAGAATGATTTGTAGAATACTCATCGTACCAATAATATTTGGAAACTTCACAACAAGTCAGAAGAAGGTGAAAAACTTATCTCCCATTTTTAGAACAAGTACAGCAAACAATCATCTTGGGTTGAGTGGTGCAAGATATTGTCCCTGTTCCCCTAATACCTTAGTGGTTCTTTTATACCCAGGGACAACAGTTTTCTATTCCACCTCCACCATGCTTATAAGGAATGTTATCAAAGAAGGTGCTGAAATATTTTCATTTGCAAAGAACCACCAATATCCCATCTGTAGACTTCAACAGCCTGTAGATTCCCAGCCATGCTTTGAAAATTCAGTTGTACTAGACGGCAAGCCACAAGTACCAATAGGCTTGAAATCAACTTGCATCTTTATCAGGGAGAATTTAAATGAATATTTTTTGTTTCCTCTTTTTGATACAGATATAAAGAATTTCTAACCACCACATGACACTGAAAGTTGAAGTGGTATGAGTACACAAAAGCTTATATGACTTTTAACCAGGTGATCTTAATGACAGAATTGAATGTCTTGCAGCTAAAACAGCATCAGAATTCACATACACACTGCAGCTTGGGAAGCCACAGCAAGTGATCCAAAGCCATGGGTAAAAGCACATCAGTAGTGCAAATATTTAAACCAAAGGTTAGATAGACAGCTAAAAGTAGTCCCTAATCCAGAGTGTTTGGAAGTCATCAATCTCTGGATTACTATTACAGATTTCAATGACTGCAATATTCACACAAGCAAAGCTAGTTTCAGAAATCCTCTCTGTCATTCTCTTTTCTCTTTCCCCAAAAGAGAAGTGATGGGATAATCCCTCAGGAATTAAGCCGTTACTACCTCCCAGTATGTATGAAGTGCTGCATTCTAAGTATATTAGCACAGGCAAACTAGTCCAGAGCAGGAGTGAAATCATCATATTGTGCTGAAAAACAAATAAATAAAAAAGGGACTTCCATACTTCAATACAGAGGACTTTTCATTGCCCAGAGTAACAGAAGGGGACTCTTCAACTTCTGCAAAATTTGATTAAATGAACACTGGTTGCCTTGCACAGAGGCAAGTGAGGAGGAAACTCTAGAAGTTTTGTGTTGGCGGCAGCACCCAACATGCCCACTGCCCCCTCATCTCTTACAGCCACTCTCACCATAGCTAGATAGTAGTTAAACTACTAACCCTTAACATTGATGTACAGAAAGCTGACAGAATGTGCCCATGTAAGTATGAACTATACAGAAGTTTCATTTTATGCTTAAAGCAAAGACTGCACTTTTAAAATACTTGAAAAATATGTCTATCTGTTTTCTCCTCCCTAAATTTAAAACGTTTTGAACCACAGATGCAGTAGTTTTTGGTTTAAAATAATGACAAAATATAAAAATTAATCCATTTTTAATGCCATTTAAAAACCCCTAAAACTTATTCTGTGACAGTCAGTTCTCATCTCTTTACCTCTGTTGAGGGAGGAACAATACATGGGGGACACAGTCTAGATAACTTTAAAAAAAACAACCAAAGAAAAGACCCAAAATCCCCAGTACCTATCTCACTCCCCACTAAAAAAACCAAAACAGCAACAAACAACCAAACAAAAACACCCACACCACAACAGTGCCTCCAAAGTTTCCACACAAATAACAAGTCTGCCTAGTAATGATGTAATGAGGAAGGAGCAAAGATAAGCCCAAACATTTAGTCTAAAAAGGAATTGAAATTAGTCTGTGGTCGTTAACACTAAAATATCTTCTTGTACATTTTTTACATTGTTCATTTGACTAAGCAGCAGATTTATGGCTCCACACTTTAAAGTACTTAAGAATTTCTTCTAAATGCAACTTCAATTTTGATTGTTGGCAATGTTCAGTTTTGAGAAAACATCATTCTAGTAATAATATTCACAGAATTCCAGAAGAGGTCAGGTTGGAAGGGACCACAGTGAATCATCTATTCCAACCTCCCTGCTCAGGCACATGGCACAGGATTGTGTCCAGATGGTTCTGGAATATCTCCAGCGAGGGAGACTTCACACCATCTCTGGGCAATCTGTTCCAATGCACAGTCACTGCACAGGAAAGAAGTTCTTCCTCATGTTCAGGTGGAACTTCTATGCATCAGTTTCTGCCCATTGCCTCTTGTCCTATTGCTGGGCACTACTGAGAGGAGCCTGGTCCATCCTCTTGGCACCCTCCCTTCAGATACATTGATGAGGTCCCCTCTCAGTCTTCTCTTTTTGAGGCTGAACAGGCCCAACTCCCTCAGCCTCTCCTCATAAGAGAGATGCTCCAGTCCCCTGATCATCTTTGTAGCCCTCTGCTTGACCTGCTCCAGGAGCTCCATATCTCTTTTGTGCTAAGGAGCCCAGAACTGGACACAGTGCTCCAGGTGAGGCCTCACCAGGGCTGAGTAGAGGGGCGGGATCACCTCCCTGACCTGCTGACAGTGCTCTTCCCAATGCACCCCACGATACCATTGGCCTTCTCGGCCACAAGGGCACACCCTTGTCCACCAGGACCCCCAGCGTGTACTGATGCATGGGGTTATTCTTCCCAGGTGCAGTACCCTGCATTTGCCTTTAATGAATTTCAGACAGTTCTTCTTTGCCCATCTCTCCAACCTGTTGAGGTCCTTCTAAAAGGCTGTGCAGCACTCTGGGGTATTGGCCAGCTTTGTTTCCTTCACACATACTTCCCAGTCTTGACTATAATTTTTTTTTCCCAGAAAAAAGTGATGTGCATAAATCCATTTTAGCATTCCTCCTAAATGCCAAAGAATGTAAAAGCACAGCTCTAAATCACAAAGTCTTGTATGATTAAACTATATTACAGCACTGTGCATGATTAAGCAAGGACTGCTCACCAAAAGGTGATTTTTCAGTTAAATATACTCTCTTATTGAAAGCATACGTCTACAAAGTTTTTCCCTTTTACAGGTAAATGTGCATTTGAATTCTTGTATAAATGAAAAAAATATCAAAGTAACTGATGCTTATGGAAAGATGCATAAGATTTTAATCCTCAAAAATGTACAAGTTGTGGTAAATAGTTTAAAGTGAATTTTAAGTCCTTTCTGCACCCTAAGCTATGTTATGAAGACTAATCTATTGCAATACATTATTTTAGTTGATCTTCTAACTCACATCTGCTGAAAGACAAAGTGTTGATAAGAAAGAAAAAAATATTATGAAAACTGAAATTAAATAATAGCTTAATTTTAAATAAATAATTATAAAGAAACCCACTTCACTCATACAGTATAAGATGCAAGACATGTAGTTGAATGATAGCACCTAGAACTTTCTCTGTCATTTGATTAAAAAGATCTAAAATAAAATTAACATGTTACCCTTGTACTGATGCTGCACAGTGATGTAACTCAGTCTGTTCAGACAACCTAGTAATAGAAAACGGTCTGAAAAATCTAATTAAAAATTTTGTCCGTACAAACTCTGTTTCAACAGTGGCATTATTATCAAAAGACATGGAATAAGGGTTTGGACACTGCTGCTACATTACCTGAAATGAAATATGCCAGCAATTTTTCAGGGGTGGAGGTGGTGGGGGAGGGTGGTGCACCCAGCATACAAAGTATTCACATAATACATCTTTCTTGCACTATTTGTTCATCATAACTAAAAACAATTCTGGCTCTAAACTTAGTATTGAGCTACAAATCAATATGACTGTGGAAAAAACATCAGCACAGAACTCTGTGCTTTACCTTATATTCACAAGTATCCAACACATAATATTTAGGTTTCTGAAGAGGCCTTTATTTCCTGACAAATTGCACTGAACCAAGAATTTTATTCCACATTTAATCTAATTCTTTAGCTAGGTGGTCTTTCTGTTCTTGCATTAGAAAATGCTATGGTTACAAAGCAAGGGGGTGGAGCTTTAGCATTGAATATTCAATACCACCCACATCACTGCCCTGTGGGGGTGGTTTCACTGGGAAAAGGGGGGGAGTTTGAAGCGGAAGGGTTGCCATTTTCTCTTGCCCAGCTCTTGGGAGATTTAGCTGTTACCCAGACTGCACCTCTGCCACTGCCAGTCCCCTACCTGTGCCTTCTGAACTGCAGCTTTGCAGTGGCGCTGAAAGAACAGCTCCAGTGTGGGAGGTTGCCGTGGGGAATGGAGTGGCAGGGGTAACCTCCAGTCCAGCCAAGTGGAGCAGAAAAAAAAAGAGCACAGCAGAGCTGCCCACCACTGCCGGGAGACTCCTTACTGGCACTGCCATCGCTGCTGCCGCCACAGCTCTTCCTTCTACTGCTGCCACCACTGCCGCAGCAGAGAGAGAGAACCTGCCCATCACCACACCACAGTTCAGGGGAAGGTTTAAGCCAGGAGAGCCTCTCCACCATCTTGCCTTTGTTCTCATGGGGGAGGGGGGGGTCACATGGCATGCAGCATGGAAACAGACACCATTTTGGTTTTGTCCTGGGGGGCCAGGCAACACTTTGTCTTTTTTTGTTAAACCATTTCCTCTTCTGTACAATCCTTTACTATTATTTTTCCCAACTTAAATTATTTACTAAGACAAATATATGAACCTAGCTATAAAGAAATTCAAATAAATTTACTTTAAAATAAAATCCACTCACCCTAGAAATTAAACTTTGTAGTGAAATTCAACATTATTTTTTACAAAAATACCTAGTAGAGTGTATTTCTGTGCTTATTCTAATACAATTGCTCTTAGAAGATGTCAAGACACATAGCTTTATATCATTATCAAATACAAGGTAAAGCATAAATATCACAGTTGTGCTCCATGTGTATTTGTGGCTAGTATCAGCCCTCTAAACTTACAGAACATAAAACACAATCAATAATCAATCAAAAATCCTTACCGCTTTGAACCCCATATCTGTTTTGCATGCTTTTCTCCCTGAAAACATTAGGATTCCTTGCCAGGACAGCCTGCAGCAAGACTGGTATATCTCCCTCTGGATCATCACTGCCAAGGTTATCTTTCAATTCTCTGGAATTGTGGAAGTAAGCAAGTAAAGAGGCAAATGCATTTTCAAATTATAAGAAACTATGAGTCAAGTAAAAAAGCCAAAACAATCAAAACCAAAACAAAAAGAAAACATTTTACTGTTAAAATATAGAAAAAAACACCCTAAATCTTTAAAGCACTGTTCTCTATCCATACTTTTTATCCTCTCATGCTAAAGGAATGGCAGAAAAGGTATTCCTACTAGCCTTCAAAACTATTTCCTGTTAATAAGCACTCATATATATGTGGCTGTCAGTTTCACAGTATTATAAAAAGTTTCCTATGTCCACTTCTGTATTGTGATCTCCATAAAAGAATGCTTTGTCATAACATCAAGAAAGTACTGTTTTAAGAGTGAAAATAAGATATGCATGAATGCATAACATTCAGGCTGCAGCCCAACACTTTGAGAATCTTTTATTTTAAAAAGGGAAATTGGCATATCTTTGACATCACAGGATTCCCTTTGAACCATCAAAAATGTACTGGATTTTCTATAAATGCATCTGTACTTTCACTTATTCTTTGCATTGATGACTTTTAAGAGCTACTTCCATTTGATCAAAATAATAGATTGGAACATGTAGGAAAAAGACAGGGCTGTCAACATAAGACAATTCAAAGGACACCAGTGAAAAATGAAAAAAACAAAAAGATGTCATTAGCATAATTGCTGGTTCAATTCTTAAAATATTTAAGTTCAATATCTAATCAGAACTGACATAGATCTTGCATGGGTGCCTCAAAAAAGTATCTTTTTGTGTAATACTGGGTATATAATTTGTCAGTGTACATTATTAACCAAATTGGAACACAAATTACTATTGCACAATCAATACCACAAAGTTTGCACTCCTAACTAGCAAGAATGGAACAAGCAGCAGATCTATTAAAAAAAAAATTAGTTATGCATAAGAGCTGTTAGACAATGACTAGCATTCTGACTGACCGAAAAAATTCCTATATAGCAGTAATCTGCTAAGCCAGCCTAATAAAAAAAACCCTGCACATTCTAGTCTTCAGATTCTCACAAACACCCTTCTCAATTCAGTTCACTTTAATTTCAAGTAATAAGGACGGTGATCTAATATAGTTGAAGTTCAAAATACATACATGTGATCTGTTGACACCTGATTGAGACTGTGGATGAGCTGTGAAACCAGATTTTCATCCCTGCAAGCCAGAAGGCAGTTCACCTCTTCAGCTATCCGTCCATTGAAAAGCAGGCTTTTTGTTGTTGTAGCAGGTAAAGGTGATGGAAGAGGCAGCTGGTTCAAAACTGTTATCAGAAAACAGAAAGGAGATCAGAATCATTTCATGAAACATGAGCATACAAAGATGGACACCTTCTTACTCCCTCATGTGATTAAGAAAGAAAACCTGACAACTACATTTGAAATATAGGAAAGATTTCGGGATTTTTTTTTTAATCATGAACATACACACATAAAGGCAGGACTCTGTTTTACACAAAGTAATGCAGTCAAATCCATGTTATATTACTGCATTATTGCAAATATTTAACTGTGCTAAGGCAGGTATTATGAATAAAAACATACTTTTAAGCATTCCAGAATACTAAGTTATTTAATGTTATGGCAGTTTCCTCTTGTAGCTGAAAGCATGGTAAAAAGGTAAGGAAGGAAATGTTTTCTAATCTGACCTCAAGATTTAATTAGTGTTCCCACTTTGTATGGTGAGGGTCGTTTAAAACAAACAAATAAAAAATACCACCAAAAACCCTTAATAACCCACTTTCATGGGTCCACAAAAACAAGCTGACTCTGACTTCAGGTTCCCAGGCTGATTACATTAGAAATAGTTTCATTACAATAAAGTCTTTTGTCTCTTTTATATTTTGATATTATTAAAAAAAAACCACAGGGGAGGGGCAGAATATCAGTATTTTTCTCCCCCCCCATACAATGTATATTATTCTGTATTTATAAATAAACTGCAACTGAAAAAAATTAATATATGAAAATAGCTAGCTTTCATTACTTGCATTAGATTACATTGAATGTGCCTTGAAACTTGGAAAAATTAGCAAGATCAGCTAAACATATTTATTAAAATCATATAAATTCAGCTAGTTAACTGAGCCTACTCTACTGCCTCTAGTCATCATGTCCTCCATGTTTTTAGGGCAACAGGACTTGTACATTCCAGTACCTTCTTTTCACACAGAGAGAAATAAGGTAAAGCAGTGACACGTCTTTCTCTTTCACGTACTCTTGAGTTTCTGAACATCAGAGAAATACGACAGATAAAGAAACAAATGCACCTAACACAAGGGCTAATCCCACCAGAGGTATTTCAGTGTTTTAAGAAACTCTTCCAACAGGAGTCTAGCCAGTGACTTCTACTAGGTTAAGTATTTTGACTTGAGAACCTTACCTGCAAATACTTAGTGCTGGAAAACTGCCCATAGCCCAGAAACTTATGATTTGCATCTTGATGGCCCATAATTAGATACACATAATGATACATAAATACATAAGCAGCATCTTCTGATTTGATAATTAAGAAAATGAGAAAGACATGAAGTGTTTCCCCTCCCCCCCCGTTGAATATGCTTGCATTTTTTTACTATAGGCAATTAAATTCAATTGCTGGGTATATACTTTCAGTGTCTCTTCGAAAGTTTCCAAATTTCAACAGTATAATAATAAAAACAAGAGCTCAGAATAAGCACTTGGATCACTGAGTCCAATTATCCTCAGACAGACAATTGAGCTATAAACTCTTGCTTACACTTTATAAAAAAGATCCATCTTTGTCCCAACTTCTCTTATTGGAATGATTGTTTTAGGACCTTATTATAGTAATGATAAATCTCCTCTTCGTTTCCACTAGAAATTTACTTTTGGTCAGATTATAACCATTTGGTTTTGTGCCAGCATCAGCTTTTAATGTAAATAGCTCTTTTTCTTTCCTTGCATTTTGTCTTCCTGACATATTTAAAGACAATACACACACCTCATCTACTCACAGCCAAGAAAGAAGCCTCATAGGTCCAGCTGCTTATTTCCATTCTAGTAGCCATTCTTTGTACTTGTTAATTAGAGCAATGTTTTTGTACTTTGTCCAAAACTAAGGAACTAGATTTCAAGTATATTCAGCATATTCCACAACTCTCTCTAGCTGAACATCAGTCTAATTATCTCTCTCTCTCTCTCTCTCTCTCACTCTCTCTCTCCAGTGAAAATGATATGTATGTTAGAGAGTATTTTATCATTGATATATTTTTCTTTATTTCTGGGGTTCCCAGATATGTTACTGAATGACATTCCAAACAAACAAGTAATTCCTATATTTTATGTTCTGGGTGTACTTAAGGGCTTTTTTTTAACCTACATTCCATTTCATGATTAAATTAGCATATTTTGTTTGAATATATTTTTAAAATTCTAGCAAGGACAAAAGATATTTTAATACCAAATCTGGTTTTGAACAGATTTACATTTAAGAACTTTTAAAATAAAACTATTTTTAGTATTTTGAAAATGCAGGTATTTACTGAAGAGGTAGAAAGGAACATAGCAAAGACACAAAAAAAAAGAAGAGTACTTACGGTCTGTAAGACTAGCAATCCCTGCAAGAGTAGTGATGGGAACATGAGGCATATCCCCATTCATCCTGAAGTTCTGGGATGGTAGCGCCTACACAGATATTTTAGTTCAGGTGCCAGCTATCATTACTTCCCATCTCCCAAGCACTAAAAAAAACAACCAAAAAACAAAACACAAAAAAAACACACACACAAAAAAAACACAAAACCAAATTAAAACTCTCAGTTTACTTAAAAGAATTTTAAATTCAATAACATAAATCATAAATGAAACATAGACCATAACCTCAGATGCATGCTAAGTAAATTTTTTCAAAAGTGGGTAGAACAATGTAGAATTCAAATATCAAATGGCATCAAGCAATCAAAAGGCAAACTTCTGGTTTCAGAAGCAGAGCCCTTCACCAAAAAGATGCAATATAAGGCAATCAAAAGAAAATTTGCTCAGGTTATATGGTACCAATGCCAAAATTAGTAATAAAACGTCTGTTGGCTCATAATGCAGTGGACAGCGCTTAATCAATAATCAGTTTAAGTAATCAGCTGCTATATTCACTTCCCAATTTTGGAGGAGATATTTTTCATATAAGAAGATAGCAAAAAACAAGAGGAATAATTTACAGGTGCAAAAGTCAAACAGTAAGCAAAGAGACAAATACAAAATCTTGGTATATTTTTGTCATGGTTTAACCTCAGCCAGCAATTAAGTATCATGAAGTCTCTCATTCCCCCACTGCCCACCCCAGGTGGGATGGGGAGGAGAATCAGAAAAAGGCAAAAACCCATGGGATGAGATAAGAACAGTTTAATAATTTAAATAAAGTAAAATATACTACTGCTAATCATAATGAAAAGGGAGATAACCAAAAAAGAGAGTGGAATAAAACCCAAGAGAAACAAGCAATGCACAATACAGTTGCTCACAACCCACTGATCGATGCCCACCCCATCCCTGAGCAGTGATAAGCTCCTGCTGGCCAACTTCCCCCAGTTTATATACTGGGCATGACATTCCATGGTGTTGAATACCCCTTTGCCCAGCTTGGGTCACCTGTCCTGGACACGTTCACTCCCAGCTTCTTGTGCAGCTCCTCCCTGGCAGAGCCTGAGACACTGAAAAGCCCTTGACTCAGGGTAAGCACTGCTCAGCA
>JAXCLP010000085.1:3050618-3066387 GCA_035584035.1 Lepidocolaptes lacrymiger
TCCATAATGCTGCTGCTTCCTTTGAGAACACACACAGAATCAGTCTGGAGGAAAAAAGGCAACACAGGAAGAACCGTGCCTTGCCAGTAGTGCCAATGGAGACTTTCTGCTGTGCCTTTTGCAATCAGACTTGCCTATCCCACATCAGCCTTTTTAGCCATTAGCATGCTTGCAGCAAGCGTGGGTAGAGCCCTTCCCAAATCTTCGTTCGTGAAGCCTAGCCATGAGTGATTCTGTCACTTTATCAGTGTCCTACAGTTCTTCAGGGCTGAACTTGCAAACCATTAGAGCAGAGAATTTCCCCCAAAACTGGACCATGTCCTTCCACATTCCATGCCGCTCATGACTATCCACCCTCTGGGCAGATCTTTGAATTACCTCCCTAGAAATCTCTTTTGTGACTCTAAACATGGCATGGACCATACCAAGGAGACCTGCCAGACTTCGCAACAAGAACATGCTTTCCATAACATCCAAATGAAATTCAAAATTCTCAAAAGCTGTTGTAACAAGCCTAAAGGGGAAAAAAGGGGTGAAAGGCTGGGGAAAATCATCCTCCCCTATTATTCCCCCCACAGGATAGGTACAATTATTAATGAATTCCCAGAGGGCACTCCAAATTACAAGCCACTCCTCCCCTCCCCCCATCCAGTGGCAGACAAAAGGCAGAGATTACAGGTTGAGATAAGAACAATTTACTGGAAACAGCAATGAGACACAAGAACGAACAGTAACAGCAACAATAGTAATAACAAAAGTATACAAAAAGAGGGTGATTTAATGGTGAAAAATTCTCACCAAGCCTGAACTGACATGTTATAACCCTGAGACAATGAACAAAATGGCAGACCAACCCTCCACACCCACACTTTTTCTTCTGACCACAAGCCACACCCCCCTCCTTCTCAGAAGTGATAATCCCTTACTTCCACTCCCCAGCAGTGACATGAGGTGGTACAGAATAACAACCTAGACACGCCCACACAGTTCCAGGCTCCGCACCCTCACAGCTACTGTGAAAAATTAGCTCTGTCCTGGCCAAAAACCAGGATAATCCCCCACCCTGAAATCTCTTTTGAACAATATTCTCCTTGAAAAGCACAGAACACCTGTTGATTATCATACACAAGGTACAACTTGTATACTCTATTTATATAAACTTGTAAATGTAACTATACTTACTTGGTTCACATATCCACAAATTCTCCCATCTTTCCTGAGACTGAAATGTTATTACAACTTTTAGTTTAGAGGGTAGTTACACAGCTGAAGTAATGACCTACTTTCTCACCAGTTTTGAAAACTGCTAAATTCCGGAAATAATTTTATTATTTTCCTGATGAATCGCTGAATGAATTTTAATTTAGTTTGGTACAAAAACTGTGGTCATCAAGATTTTCTCTATCCATCTATTGTCAGTATTCTGGCTTAGGGCTGCTCTTCAGGCTACCGTGCATCAGCTGAGCTAAGGTATGCATGTGACTTCCTGCAGCTTTGCAACTGATAAACAGTAAAAATATGCCTTTGTCAATATACAAAAACATTATGCTATTACATGTTGACAATGGAAGTTTAACACTAGAAAACATCTTTATACATCAGGAAGCTTCCATTTCATTTACCCTTAAGGAACCTGTAGACTGCAATGAGGCCTCCCCTCAGTCTCCTCTTCTCCAGGCTGAACAGACCAAGTGACCTCAGCCACGACTTGTAAACCTTGCCCTCAAGGCCTTTCACCCTCTTCATTGCCCTCCTTTGGGTGCTCTCTAATGGCTCAACATCTTTCTTATATTTCAGTGCCCCAAACTGCCACAATATTCCAGGTGAGGCCACCCCAGTGCAGAGCAGAGCACAACAATCACCTCCCTTGACTGGCTGGTGATGATGTGCCTGATGACCCCCAGGACACAGTTGCCCCTCCTGGCTGCCCGGGCACTGCTGACTCATATTCAACTTGCCATCAACCAGGACCCCCAGGTCCCTTTCCTGTCACTGCTTTCCAGCATCTCATTCCCTGGTCTGTATGTACATAGACATTCCTTCAAGAAATAAAGTGCTTCAAATCAAGACACAGAAATAATCCGAAAAATTAAAATATCTAACCATTTAAAGAATTTTGAGATCTCCAATTTGAAAACCACTTAGAACTGATACACATACTAAAAATAATAAAAATAATTTTTTCTGTATTTTTTTCCTAACTTACAGTTTAACATGAAAAAAAAGTTCTTCAATATTTACTTTTTTATCTGGTTAGAGGTATAATTTTGCTTCTCTGATTCTGTTCTATTTCTCCTAAATCAAAATATTAAAAAATTATTTAATAAAGAGGTATAAAAATAGCTTTAAAAGAAAGCTTAAAAAATAAAGAAATAAAATCTGTAAACAGGAAAGATTCAAAATGTACAAGGCAGTCAAAGGCACAAAAAAATAAGAAAATATTTTTCTCTTTCAATTAAAATTGTTACAACTAACACCTTAATAATAATTAATTTTGTACTTCTATAACATGAATAAAATAACTACATCCCCCTTAAGCAGTTTGCCCTTGTGATAAACAGTGGACCAGTATAAACTCCTAACACTAGGTAAAAAGGGAGACAAAAGTGACAGCCCTTGCTTCCCATACACACGCACTCTTAAATGTGCTAAAAATACAATCTAAACAAAAAATAAGTCATAAACATTTCCACATTAAGTATTTCTGTATGCTAAATATATTTTTATGAAAAATAAATTTAGAACTACATAAACTGTGATAGTGCAACTAATTCAGGATTAAGCACATATATCTCAGAAGAAACAAATCAAAAAACCCCTCATTACAAATAGGCAGCATCTTAAGTTTCCCTCTATAAATACACCTATTTTTCATACCAGAAAGGTGAGTGCTTTTTGATTTAAAAGAAATAAAGAGCACACCATAAACACAACCCTGGCAAGATAAACTTGACAGGAGCTACATAACTACACTAGCTTATTTTCTGCTCTTATCTAGTATGTTTAAAGCAAACCTCCTTGAATAAGTCAGAAAAGTTCAAACAATGGCTTAACAAACCCATTTTTAAAAAATAAAAGCTGATTGAAACAGATGACAAAAGAAACAAACACTAGAGCTCATGTCCCTTCTTGATGATGAAACTATCCAAGAACTACAACTACTTTCTTTCCTGTAAAGCAGTTACACCGGGCCTCTGCATACCACGGACCAAAAGAAAACAGCAATTCAGCTATACAGAGAGATAGTGGCAGTTAGAGATGACTGCTCCCTCTGCAATTCACAAAGTTTAAAATTAAAAAGCTGCTTTTCGAAGTGTAAATGGTTCCTCTCCACACAGGCACGCACACAGGCCTAAGGCCCTGTTGCAAATAGTGTCTAACAGGACCAGGCAGCACAAAGACAGAAATGGGAGATCAGTGAGTGGGAGGGAGGGACTGGGGCTTAGCAGGATCTTCTAGCTTTTTAAAATTCAAACTGCTCCCCGACCAATACAAATCACAGACATGCTACTGACTACTACTCGGATTTACAGTATTAAAAACACACTTTCTATGTGACAGCTATATTGACTTCATGCTTTTAAACAAGTATTAGGCCACTCAAAGACACGACAGCACAGTTGATAAGACTAAACACAATATACCAGAAAGTCATTACCACTTCCTCTTACAAGATCTGTCTGAACAACTAAAAAAACTACAGAAAAATAGACAAATTCTGTACTGTTGATACTTGTTTGCCATTTACAAATTTCCTTTCTATATGAAAGATGAAACTTGATATCTTAAAATTTCCCTCAATTATGTAATTTCTGTATGAGTATTTTAATTAGTTCACAAGGTGTTTGTTTTAAATCTACCTCAATTTTTAATAACACTCAACTCTACCACACAGTAAATCCAAGATTTACCTTACTGTAAATTAGCAACCATTTATAAATAAAGACCTGGCACTTAATCGTCATTTACAAAACACATTTGACCTGTTAAAATGACACTTAATTACATATTCAAAAATCATGGACACAAACAGCCAATAACGACTTCAGGATCTCAAAGGGATATGGCCTGACAAGAAAGGATGACACTTTTTAAACGTTCCTCACTTTTCACTTAATTAAATTTACTGATTCTCAAGTACTTAGGGGAAGATCTCATCTTCACCTCGGCCCCTGAAACGTCATAAACGTAGCACTCAACAGAACCCCTCTCCCGTTTTCTGTTTGTTAAGAGTATAAAATAGTATTTCATCTGAATTTAATACATATTCCTGTAATGTATACAGTACGTGCACATTGAGATTGTGTAGAGTATCTGACACAATATGCTTGTCTACCTGTATTTTCCGGGTTTGCAGGTGTCCGTGTTGTGTTAATCATACCACAAGCGCTAGTTTTATGCTATAAATAAAGTCAGTGATTAACACACTAATCAATTGCTATATTATTTAGAAATTAAACCTCTGCACGTTATAAATCCACGTGCCTTCGAAGTTTTGAATGTTCAGAACAGAGTTGGTTAAAACAAGAATGCAATAGCGAAGAGAGCTGGTATTTTTGTTCCTGGGTATTTACATTGTCTCTCTTTCCCTATTCCTCCACTTCTCCCCCACTTCAGAAGGCTGTCTGTGCTGGGACAGCCCTCGCCCCGGTGAAGTTGTAAATATGACAAAAGGATCAGTGCATATTTGCGGCTAATTGTATTGTTTCCTCCTCCTTCTGCTCCTCTCCCGATTGAGGCCTGTTACTGAGAAACCGCTTCGCCTTTCTAATCCCCGAGCTGGAGTAAAGGCGCTGGCCGCCGGGCCTGCGCTCTCCGCTGGGCCTGGGCCTCCCAGCAGCCCGGGAAGAACCAATCTCTTCCGCCAAACCCGAGAAAGCAGGAAGGTGGGCTGCTAAATAAATACCTCCGGTTACCACTTACTCCCCTCTATCCCAGATAACAGCTAATCCCCTCTGCTCCCGGTAGTGCTGGGCCGGGTTTCCCGGCCCAGCGCTGGGGAGGGGATGGAAGATGCAGGGGAATTACCTGAGCAAATCGGGGTCCGAATCCAACGAGAATCCGAGAGAGGGGGAGAGAAATCCACCCCCCTCCCTCCTTAGAGGAGCTGTCGCCGCTGCTAGGCCGCCGCCACCGCGGAGCAGGAGGAGGAGGGGAGATAATATAACAACAATAATCCGGGACAGGAGGGGGGCTGGATCCTCTTCCGTCTCCTCCTCAGTGCAGCGAACATGTAGAGCCGGGGGGTGAGCGGCCAAGACAAATCCCTTCCCCCGAGCCTGCTTCACAGTATCAACACGGGCCGAACCAAACCAAACCGGTTCCGAGACACACTCCAAGCCGCGGGGTGGGGGGAGGGCAGGGCAGTGGCCAAGGGGCCGCTGCTCCCTCTGTACATGCGAGTGCAGGAGGGTGGGGGAAGAAGTAGCCTGGGCGCAGTGAGCCGTAAGTCGGTACCGAGGGGGAGGGGAAAGAGGAGGAAGAAGAAGGGGGAGGGTGGGGGGGAAGGAAAGGATCCTCTGTGTGTGTCTCTCTCGCTCCCTCAGAACAAAATGCCGACCGGAAGTGCAGCTGCAGGAATAACTCCCTCCACCGGCGCCAAACACCAACAACTTCCCCCTTTTTATTCGCTCAACTAGCGTCGCTTCCGCCACTGTTACTGCGCTGCTCTACGCCGCTCCCTTCCTAGCTCTGCTGTGGCTGGAGTGGTTCCCTCTGCCTTGCCTAGCAGCGACGGGCACAACTGAGTTTCTGCTGTGTGACTGTCTCTGCCCTTTCCCATCCCTTCAACTGCTGTCTCAGTTTCTTTCTTCTCTCTCCTCTTCTGGTGAAGAAGACCGGAGTTTACGCTTAGGCCTGCGCTGAGAGGAAGGCAAATAGTGATTTGTGATGCAGTGACCGTTGAAAAAAAAAAAACACGTTTTGGTTTTTATTTTCGCCTTCCTTAAGGATGGTAGGAAGGAGGACTGCAAAATACCACCTCACAGGAGGCAGGCTTAAAAAGGCGTCTTAGAATGAACTCACAAAAGTGACAGTCCCGTCCTCCTTTGCACCCCACTCCCACACACCCCACCTCTCCGCCCCAGCGGATGAGATGTGTCAGACCTGGGATGCTTCCTGGAGTTACTGTTACCGCTCATGTTCGTCTGTGTGGGTGTAAATAGGCCGCGTCGCAGGAACTGAAACATCCGATGCTGAAAGTGTTGCCGGGGCGAGGAATTTACAGGTGGATGTACCGAAGTGGAGTGGCTTTTAAAAACAACCTTTTTGAACGAGCACGGGGGGAAATGTTGATGTTTGGATAAAGGGCCCTTTGCTGGAGGCTGATGCTCCCTGCCACCACCAGATTTACTAGAAATATTTTAATTGTGGGTTGTGGAGGAGTGTTTGATGAAAGAGAATGTCCTAGTCTGAAAGATTTTCTGGTTTTCCTCTGTACAGGTAAAGCTGTGAACAATATCAGAACGGCTTAATAGCATTTATATCTGATGGATTAACTATGTCTTTTCCTACTCATGCCGTTTTGCTCCTCAGTATTTGGACAAAAATCCTTGATTTTTAGAGGAAACCTTCCTTGTCTGTGGACTTCAGGATTCAGCCATACAGCTGGACACACCTAGCTTTAAATACCCTGTGATGTAGAAACACATTCTTTTAGCTCTGGATGGATATTATTTGCATAAAGGGATAATATTTTGCACCAATGCACTTGAAGCTTTCCAAGTCTTATGATTTCCTGAATAACACTCTGTCTTTAATACAGATTTAAAATGCCTCTCTCAAGCTTAAAGAGCTATTAAATCTGTAATGTTGCACGAATCAAAGCTTCTTTTACAAGAGTATGTGGTTTTGTTTGAAAATACAGGAATGAAGATGGCACTGGAGAATATGGTAATTCAGTACTGGAGATATTAATATCTAATATTAATATCTGGTGGTCATGTAAGTTTAATGGAGACAGAGTAAACTAGGCTCTGAAAGAAATGTATTATATACCTCTGTTCCAAGTTAATACAAAAGGTCCAAATCTTATAATTGTTTATTCATTCACAACTTCAAGCTATCCATTTAAAATAAAGATAAATAATGGGTGTAGTAAATAAAGTATGTTTCTAAGTCTTTGTGCTTAATTTAATACAGTGCAACTCTGTAAGTCAAGGAGGAAAATATTTATAATTTTTTGTAACAAACTAAAGTTTAATAAACTACCTTTTTAGAGTTCACATACACACATGTATGTGAACATATACACCCATGAATTCAAAGAGAAACGTGATTCCAAAATTACAAAGTTGGCCTAGGGGTACTACTTCAATCTGCTTCTGATTGTTACCAATTGATGTTGATTGAGTCTTTATGTGATTTTAGTAACTTATTTATATAAAGAAATTCTTTTTCTTAATTGATGATTTAGTGTGTAAATAAAATGTAAATACTGAAATTTTACTTTTCAAATGCCAGGTGTCTTCCATATCAAATATGGTTTAGCCAGTACAAACATCATGGTAAGACATAACACATTTGACTACTTTCTGTTGGAATTTTCCAATGATAATGTCACTGGACCATTTTATGTTTTTAAAGTCCCATTCAACTAAAATAATTTGTAGAAATTACTATTTTGTCTGAGTACTATGTTATTACCTGCATAAGAAAACAACTAATTTAAGTCATTAGTTGTTTTAGAAGGTGGTGTTGTAACACATGTGAGCAAATTGGGCTTTTTTTTTCATTAAGGAAAATTAAATACTTCATATGTTTTATTCCATTAGATATTACTGTAATCCACTTTTAAAAAGCAAAGTGCAAATTCTTCACACCTGACACCATGTTTTCTGAGAGGTTGCTTGTTGTCATTTGATTTTTTTTTATATAGAATGAATGAAAAATTTATTGTGTTTTTCCATTTTTGTCTCTTTAAGGACTGGTATAATATACAGGTACCTGTAATTGTGGTAATGGGATGCACAAATATTGTTGTATTTTCCTGTTAGTAATTTATAGGTAGTATGTACTTCTGGGCAGATGTGATGTGTCAGTAAAATATTTTAAAAAAATCATGATGGTACAATTTTTTTTTAAATAATTGAAAGGAAATCAGTTTATTATCTGAATGTAATATAGTAATGCAACATATAGCTATCATCCTAAATTTAAGTATTCAAATGATTGAGAATCTGGTGTTAAGGTTGAACTACAACAGTGAATAGAAAAAATGTAACGATGAATGCTGTATAGCAATTAAGATAAAAGTTATGTTCTTTGCATTGACTTTAGTTCAAAGGAGGAAACAATAGCACCATGTAATTAATTCACTGGGGAATATTCATCATGAAAAGGAAGCAACCTAAGTATCAGATGAAGCCTTCAGTGGTACAGGTAAAATAAAAAGTTGAGGAAGCCTGAACATTGAGGAGTAAAATATTTGTATAGGTACTTGTTCTAAGTTTATGACTTGGTGGTGACTACTGTTTTTTTATTTTTTTTTTCCTGGTAAGCCAGATGGAGGTTTGTGGGGCTTTTATTATTCTAATTATTTAGCATATTTTACCAACAAGAATTTAATATGGAATTAAATTATACTATTTCATTTTTTAATTTTTTTTCTAAGTAAAAAAATTACACTATCTCTACTATGTTAAGAATGTGCTTCTGCTTGTATGAAAAAGGGATATGATTCTATGGCAGATATATCTTTTTTAATATTTACTTGTAAAACAGTTCTCTGGAGGAAAAATGATAGAAGAGAAAGCTCTAGTATTTTCATTTGGATGTTACAGTCAGTTTTTGATTATGCAAGGCACTAGGGATTCTGAATAAATTTAAAGTATAGATAATTTAAAATGTTTAATTTAGGCTATATATAACAATGAAATATATAACAGAAAAAGAGATCAGTGATATATTATTCTGCTGGACAAGTAGATTGTCCCAGTATTGTTATATTAGGGCTATAAGGACAGACCTAAGAACAGTTGGTTTTGGAGGGAAGATAAATGATGAGTTATATGTTATCATTGAAAGAAATCTGAAATCTGACTAAAGATGCTCTTTAGGCTCTTTTCTGTAGATTCACTATTGGGGAACTCCAGAAAGGAAGCAGGTACTATTCCTGCTATAACCTCCTGATTTTCCCACAATTATATTTTTATTTAATCTGAGACTCGTGACTTTATCGTCTCAAAACCCTTGTTTTGGACAGGCACTGGGAAAGCAACTTACTGTCATGTTTTAGAATAGAGATATAGAACTGTATGTCAATTACATAACAAATCCTGTGCAATTTGATACAAAAGCTGTGAGGGCCACTATGGATTAATTTGAGAGATTAATATAAAAACATTCAGGTGATTTTATTTTTCACTTTTTACGGTGTAAAGGTAAATTGATACAGCTTCATAGGCCAGCGAGTTAATTTGAACATTCATCTTCTGGCAAAGGACAGAAATTAAAAAATGACCTAATAGACTGTTGTATTCAGCGCAAGCTGATGACAGCCACACTTGTATGGATTAAAGAAATCTGAGAACATCGTATCATGCTTAATATGCCTTGCCACTCCCTTTTTAATGGACTTCCTAATAAAGAGAAGATTTAAGACAGAGATGATTATCAAAATCATGTACTTCAAAAGAGCTTCTTGGGCTTAGGCCTTTTAAAACTGCTTCTTTGAAAGAAAGCAGAACTTTTTCATTCTTCAGATACTTAAGTGTTAACCATCTCAGCCAAAAGATTCAATGGCCACATACAAACTAACAAGTCAAACATGCCTGGGACTGTTCTCTGGCATTGTGGCTGGTAGCCACACAATGTTTTATGCCTTTATTATTAAACCTTTTTATTCTTCAAAACAGGATAGTCACATGCATCTACTGCCTATCGGGAATTGTTCCTGACTCACACTAACTCCCAAACTGTGCCCAGGAATTGTTTGGGAAAGTACTAGCTGGCATGCTTTTAGCCTGTGTCAAGATCTGTTTGAACATTTTAATACACAATTTTTAGAAAAATTATTTTCATTTGTCTGTGAATGAAGCCACCACAAAACATTTACATTGCATTTTACAGACACACCTAATACAGTCTCCTTGGAGCAATTAGCCAAAAGGAAGGTAAGTAAGAGGAATGGTCTCCTGCCTAGAGATAAATCATGTTCATACTTCCAATTAACTTTTTATTGAAGCAATTAATCACCTAATTTTTTATCCAGAAACCTGACAAAAAAAAGTTGATTGGAATTTGGCTATCAAGTTAGATATTTGTTCATGTGAAAACATTTTAGAAAGTCCTATATGGTGGCTAAATCAGTGTTCTAACCTGCAGCAGATAGCCCTCTTTCTTCTAGACATCCTGTGGCCCTCATGAAAGGATGGTACAGCGAAAACAGGAACAGAAAACACACGTGCAATGAAATGAAATAAACACAAGTTACTCCTTTAAATTATGGCTGTTAACATAAATTTGTAATGAAATGTAATTTATTGATTATAAGATAAAAATTGAAAAGGAGTAAGGATAAATAAAATATCATTGGATGTTTTCTGAATGCTGAGTATTCCTCTTATAACTTCTTTTAAAAAAATAATTTCATCTTGTAACTGGATACATATTTACAACTTGCTTCTCAGTGTGGTAATAGGGACAAATATCAGTCTATCTGCTTTGTCAGCACTTCAGAAGATGTGTGGGTGTTCCATTAGTGAACCAGAAACTAGTATTAACCTGTTGTGATTTAATTTCTCACAGACTTGCAATAGCATGTATTCTGATGCACAAAGCTTTTTTTTTTAACTTTTGATGGAAACAATAACTGGTCCATAAAATTGAATTATTGACTTGGAGAAACTGCCCATGCTTTTACAATGCAATTAAATACAGATAAATGTCTGCCTAGGTGGTGCAATTCAGTCACAGTGGAGGGGAAAAAAAACCTGGGACAAGAATATACCTTTTAGGAATGGTTAGCATGAAATTTTCAAATAGCCATGTGTAGGGTGTGAGATTTGTTATGGTAACCCAGGATAGTTCACTTGCCCTGCCCGAGTATGTAGAGTCCCAAGCATGTCCTTTCTCATTGTCATGGTAACCCAAGATAGTTTACTTCCCACCCCTCCACAATTGCACATATTCCTGCATGGGTGCCAACCTGGTGGCCAGCTGCAGATCTCAGAATTCAGACAATAGCACCTGCATTACATCAGAGTTCACTAATGTGCAAAACAAGATATTGCATATATGTGATATGTTAATCAGTGCAAGTTCTATTATCCCCCTCTGTGGTGCTTTCCTCTGAGCTTCACTTCCTAGCAGGGTTCCACTGTATCAGGTCCCCATTTGATGAGCATTATTGTCCTGGGGTTCCCACCATGGTAATGCTGTGCTTTCATTAAAGCCAATGATTTCAGTTGCTGAGTGTCGTGCCTCGTCTCTGGGGAAACTGCACCTGCTTTTTGCTCTTATCACTATAACTTCAAAATCAAGTCAAAATGATCTATTTATGAAAAAATTACCTTTTCTGTATCATGATGTATTTAAAGTCTAGGTTTTGATGTTTAAATTTCTCTACTTGTCCTCCTGCTGTTTTAAAATATCTACATGATTTCCCTCAGATTCCCTAAACATAATTAATCTTTGAAGGGAAGAACAGCATAGAAAACCTTGGCTTAAGAGCTATGTATTTGGAGAAATAAAAGGATAAACGTGAGCAGTTTCTTAAAGGTTATAGATAGGTAAGCGGAAATTCTTTACAAATCTTGACTATAATGAAAGATCACTAGTGTGCACAGCACTGTTAATTTATGATAATTTATAGATTTGAGTTACTATTGAACATTTTATAGGTTTGCCAACTTTCTCTACTGTATTCCCAGTAAAGATTTCAATCCAGTGCAAGTACTCATATGAACGATGATGTAGTGACTCTTCTAAAGAGGCTGTAATATGTATACCCATGCTTTTGCTAGTATGTTTTCTATAGATGGCCTGTTATCCATAATTTTGTCATTAGAGAAAATGTATTACAACTCATTATCATAGACAGTGTTCTTTAAAAATCACTGTAGGTAGTTAAACTTTCTGGAACAAGAACAGCTGTCATGAGAACATGGGTACATGTCACCACCCAAAACAAAGGCACATATGGGCAGCACATGTTTTATTGAATATTTTGAGGATAGGCATGTGTGAGAAAAAAAAGATATAAAATGCCATAGAAACATGCAGAGAAGATAAAGAAACCCATACACGAGCCTGAGCAATCAGTGGGAATGTAGCTCTAAGAAAAATGGAGCAGGAAAGATTCAAGATGACTGTAAAGCAAAAAGGACTTGAGGTTTTGAGTGAAATTTTCCCATAGTTTCAGAGGAAAAGAATGAATGCACAGTCTTCATAAACAGAGTTCATCAAAATATCAGATGCCATCATATATTGTTTTCTCACAGACTATCCACAAACCATCCAAGCCAAAGGAGGTAAGAATACATTTCAAATTTTAAGGACAGTTGCCTTCTAAATAGATCTATAAATGGCAATAACCTGTCAGCATTCAAAATATTAATTTTCCTGACAGAGAAATATATACTCATGCCCCATAAAATATTTTTTATACTTTAATTCACTAGATATTTCCCTGAAGTTACTCATTGCTTTCATACCTTCCATAATTCCATTGCTGTTTCTCCTCATTTCCAGACTTAAGTCAGTCTTGTGTTTACTCCAGGCTACACTAGCAATCACTCCCTTCTGGTCAAAGTGCTTGTTTATCCTGCATTTCCTTGGGCAATGTTTATATTTTCTTTGCTATTAGACTGTGCTTTCCCTGGTGTTTTGGATTGTTTCCTTCTCACTTGCTCCCAAAGATAGAGGCAGCATATAAAAGCCCTTATTTGCCTTATTTTCCTATTTTGACTCTTCATTAGCAAAAAGTAATACAAAATATTAATCTCTACGTGATTCTCCTAAATAATTCACTGGCTTAAAAGATGACCTCTCTATAAGTAATGATCTTACTGATTATATTTTTTTTAATCATATTTACAGACTAGTCAAATACCTATAGAGGCAAAAGAAGAATTGACTATGTCTTTGAGTAGAAGGTAAATGTAAAATTTGCTTTGGTGGATGTTGGGAGGAAAGGGTTAAAAGCAGAAGAATGATGAGGAGAAGGGTAGGTTCACTCAAGTGACCTTGCAGCTGGGAATGCCAGGGCCTGGAGAACAACATTATGCCTACTGCCGTTTATCCTCTGTTTTGAGAAGAAGAATTTCTGTGTAGAGATAACGTAGATGCTTGGAGACACTTGGAGGCATTGTCAAGGACATGCTTGAGCTCCCTGTTTTGGGAGAGAGATCAAAGCTCAGAGATCATAAAAAGCACAGAGGAGCTCAGCATTGTGGTAAACAACGCATGCGCAGGCCCTTGATAAATGGGTGCAAACACAACCCTGCCACCCGCTGGGATGGGCTGAGCCTGCTTGTGTTGCGTTCCTGCTTGTGTGTCTGTGCCTGGGTGTTGCTTTGAGATCCTCTGGTTAGCAAGGTAACGAACTAAATTTACTCTTTGCATTTCAGCCGTGGTTTGGTGGTTGTTCCGGCTGCCTGCCTGTGTCAATTCACACAGTGGGTATGCTATTTTAATGTTATAGAAAAGGTATCTATGTTGAATAGCGTTTGGATAAAAAAGTCAGATAAATAAAGGATAATCTGTTGGTAAAGAGAATAATTCTAAAACCCATGCTATAAAATTTATATTTATAGTACAGCATAAAAAGTACTTACATGAAAATACTGTTTTGGAAAAATTGTTATACATGTGTAGACTTGAAAATATGATCTTTACATTTTCATTTTTTTCAGACCTAGTTTCAGAAACTTTGTATAGACTATAGAGTGCAAATGCTTAATTTCTTTTTTTGTTTAGTAATGTAAATTTGCTGTGTTTATGATTGTCTGTGAAAAACTTAGCATATTACTTATACTATGAAAACTTGGATGTTTCCACATAATCTGAAGTACTGAAGTTGACTCTCCAGTCTAGGAGGATGTTAAGTAGAGTTATACAGGCTATGTATTTTGATATTAACCTCATCTGAATTTTCCTTAGGAATGCAGTTTCATGAAAAATTAGTCATCTAAACAAGTACTAATAGAAGTTTGGGGATTTTTTTTTTTTTTTAGAATCTAGATTAATAAAGGTTAATGCAGGTTTTTCTACTTCATTTGAATTCTGAATGCAAGCATCAGGTTTTATTTTACAGTTAGTCACATGATATTCTTATGGTCCCCTTATTTTCTAAATCTTCTCATTAATACCAGCTAGATCTTGAAAAGAGAAAATTGCTTAGTATTCCTATATTGTTGATGATTAACTCAAAAATATAACATGGCCTATGGGGGAAGGAGTGTCATGTACATATTTTATAGCCCATGAGGTTTTGTTTTGCTATCATGAACATTGTGTTACATGGCACCCTAATGACCTTCGTAGTGTTACAAAGTTAGTATAAAACCATATAACTGTTAAACATTAATGATCTATCAAACTGATTATCCTTAGCAGATGCTTACATCTTTTTTCTCCTTCTCACTCCTTGTGACTTCCCATCCTTAAGGGGAAGGAAGCACTCCTTTAATAAACTTTCCTCACAGCAATAAAAACAAATGTGTATATTTAAATGAAGTTTTTTCTTATCAGGCCTTGTAATAACTTTACCCTCTTCTAAAAGCAGTTCAGAGATGGGCTTTAAACTAGATTTGGTGGGGAAAGGGGATGCTCTACTGGGGGTCACTAAGGAACCAGGAAAAAACAGCTGTTTAAGGAATAGCAGGGAAATAAGAGAAATACCTGTAAATCATCCCAGAGGAATTAGAGATGGCTCCTCCCAAAAGGTGAAGAGCCCGATAGCCCTGCTGAAGTGCCTCTATACCAATGCACACAGCATGGGTAACAAGCAGGAGTTGGAAGCCATGGTGTAATTAGAAAACCATGACCTAATTCCTATCATGGAAACATGGTGGGATGAGCTACACAACTGGGACACTGCAATTAAAGGCTACAAGTTCTTCAGAAGAGAGAGGTAGTGGAAGGAGGGGGTGGGGGTGTTGCGATCTCTGTTAAGGAAGGGATATATTATGAAGAGCTGCCTCTGAGAAACAACCACAAACAGGTGGAGAGCCCATGGGTAAAAATCAAGGACCAGGCCAATAAAGGACACCGGGCGGGGGGGAGAGAGTCTACTACAGGCCACCTGATCAGGGAGCGCCTATTGACTAGACCTTCTTGCATCATGCTTGCAATCCTCCTGATGGGGGATTTCAACCACCCAGGCATCTGTTGGGAAAGCAATACAGCTGACTGTAAGCATCCAGGAGACTCCTGGAGTGTGTAGAGGACAACTTCCTGGTCCAGGTATTACACCAACCAACCAGAGGTGAGATGTTGCTGGATCTGGTGCTCACCAATGCAGATGAACATTAGGGATATTAAGACTGGAGGCAGCCTGGGCTGTAGCGACCACACACTAGTGGATTTTGTGATCTCAAGGAGCATGAGGTTAGTGAGGAACAAAATCAGGACCCTGAACTTTGTAAGAGCAAAGTTCCATCTGTTAAAGGACTTGGTGAATGAGATCCCCTGGGAAGCTGTTCTTATGGACAGAGGGGCTGACCAGAGATGGGAACTCTTTAAAGCCACCCTCCTTAGAGCACAAGAGCTCTCCATTCCCATGTGTAAGAAATCAAGCAAGGCAGTCCAGAAACTGGCACCGCTGAGC
>JAXCLP010000085.1:3078981-3089039 GCA_035584035.1 Lepidocolaptes lacrymiger
TTTTTAAAGGAAGGAATCCAAACAAAACTATCAGTAATTATTCATCTCAATAAAAGATCAGGAGGGTGTTACAAAGATGGCATTTCCATTTGTCTGTTGAAGAGTGTTATGTGGAATTAATTTTGCAGTCTTTGAATTTAGTCATTGCTAAGTATGTAAAATTAGATTTTACATCTGTTAGACAAAAGGTAATAAAGCTGTGTGAAAAGTTACATTAAAATTAGCTTTCCTGAAAAAGGGAAGAATTTATCAGACATACTTTTTTTTCTTTTTAAAGACTTTGAGGTGCTGGAGAATGTCCAGAGAAGGGCAAAAAAACTGGTGAAGGGACTAGAGAATGAGTCTTATGAGGAGCATCTGAGGGAGCTGGGGTTGTTTAGTCTGGAGAAAAGGAGACACGGGGGACCTTATTGCTCTCTACAACTACTTGCAAGGAGGTTGTAGTGAGGTGGGGGTTGGTCTCTCCTCCCAGGTAACAAGTGACAGGACCAGAGGAAATGGCCTCAAGTTGCATGAGGGGAGGTTTAGATTGGATATTAGGAAAAACTTCACTGAAAGGCTTGTAAAGCATTGGAACAGCCTGCCCAGGGCAGTGGTAGAGTCACCATCCCTGTAAGTCTTTAAAAAATATATGGATATGGCACTTGTGAATATGGGTTAGTGGTGAACATGACAGTGTTAGGTTAATGGTTAGACTCGATGATCTTAGTAGTCTTTTCCAACCTTAACAATTCTATGATTCTATTATTCCTTTTGCAATGCTGACTCTATAAAACATAATTGCCCAATCTCAAACAGTAACGAAGTGAGTTCAAGTAACAATAAATCTTTGACTTGGGTTGCATTTTTATCTGTGGGTGATCATGCTTTTCACATAGAGGAACATTATTTGCTTTCAAGTTATCAATAATCCCATTGAAGCTTTGTCAAGGGAAAGTTTGAGTTTCTCATGGCTCCCATCAGGCACTGAAAGCTCTGTGTAATTATAGGTATCAGAAGTGTGAGTATTTTCAGTCTCTTCTGTTAGTTGCAGGATAGTATGTTGAGTTGCCTTCAGTGGATGAACACACTGTATGTATATATGAGTGGAAGGAGGTAGAGCATGAGCTTTGTTTAAAGCTTTCTCTTTAGAAGCAAGGTACACAGAATACTTGTTCCCTTGCAGAGTTTGGATCTAGAACTTTTGTTGCACAGTGTTGCACATCTTGCAATCATTAAAATGTGTTAGTTTCCCCTTGTGGTTGAATTGCATATGGAGTTTGAGGTGTATTTCCAACTGATCTATAAAAGTGTTTGCTAGAGATGCAGGCATGCATAATGATGTGGTGATGAGGATCTCTGACTCTAGGACGAGGGCAGTGAAAATGAATTAAGCTTGAAAAGCACATTTACACTTATTTTGGAAACCACATGCACCATTTAAGAAGGATGTGAAGGTCCTCAAATGCGTCCAGAGGAGGGCAACAAGGCTGGTGAAAGGGCTGGAAGGCATGTCCTGTGAGGAGTAGCTGAGGACTCTGGATTTGTCTAGTTTGGGGAAAAGGAGGCTGAGGGGCAACCTCATTGCTCTCTGCAGATTCCTGAGGTGGGGAAGTGGAGAGGGAGGTGCTGAGCTCTTCTATCTGGATTCCAGTGACAGGATGCATGGGAATAGTTCAAAGCTGTATCAGGGGAGGTTCAGACTGGACCTGAGGAAGTATTTATTTACTGAAAGTGTGGTGAAACCCTGGAACAGGCTTCCTAGAGAGGTGGTCAATGCCGCAAGCCTGTCAGTGTTTAAGATGCATTTGGACAATGCTCTTAATAACATGCTTTATCTTTCGGTCAGTCCTGAATGGGTCAGGCAGTTGGACTAGATGATCGTTGTAGGTCCCTTCCAAATGAAATAGTCTATTTTATTCTAATACTCCAGTTATAACTTCCCAGGTCATCTTGACATTTTAATAGGATAGGAATTCAGGTAGTGATGAATGAGGTAAATATAAATCACAACCTGATGAATTTTAAGTTACAGTAAGTTTTCATCAAACTGTAGAGAAGAACTTTGGTGGTAATGGCCTACCAAGAGAGGTGGTGAATTCACTGTCCCTGGAGGTTTTTAAGATAAGACTGGACGTGGCACTTAGTGCCATGGTCTAGTAATCACAGTGGTGTTGGATCAAGGGTTGGACTTGATGATCTTGGAGACTTTTCCAACCCAGCTGATTCTATGATTCTAACACCCCCTGCAATGCTTGTGGATAAAAAGACAGTGAGAGGGTCCTTGCACTGCCCACGGGAAAGGTTCCAGCCCCTCCCTGTGGCCGCCATTCCTACATGAGCTCTGGAATGGGCATGGCTCCCTTATCTGTGTCTTTGCCTCACTGGAGCCCGACAGCGCCCCCTGGTGGCCGCGAGTGAGTCACTGCAGCCCTTGCCTCCCGATGCACGGCAGCCCCCCCTGCTGTCTGTAAATATAACTGCACCAAAGAGGCAAAGATAGGACTTTATTTGTTTGAAAGTTTTAGTTATGGTGTTGCTGTGTGTTCTGTTCTGGTTTTGGTTATACATATATATAAGTAAAGAACTGTTATTTTCCTTTTCTACATTTTGTGCCTGAAGCCTCTTAATTTTGAAATAATAACTTGGAGGGAGGTGCTTTCCCTCTTTCTACCCCAGGAAGGCTCCCACGTCCCTTAGCAGACATTTTTGTCTTGTTAAATGTAGACAGCCTCTGTCTTTAATACTGATGTTGGGCCCTGGGACCCCTAGAGCCCTGTGTTGGAAGACTGTGACTGGGAAGATGATAAGCTCCCAGCCAACTCTGAACTTGTGAGGGATCTACTGCTTCATCTGGATCCCTATAAGTCTATGGGGCCTGATGGGATTCATCCTAGGGTACTGAGAGAGCTGGTTGATGTTATCATGGGACTTCTCTGTTATTTTTCAACAGTCCTGGGAGTCTGGAGAGGTCCCAGTTGACTGGAAGCTGGCAGATGTTGCCCCAACTTTCAAGAAGGATAAGAAGGATGACCCTAGTAATTACAGGTCTGTCAGTCTCACTTCAGTGCCTGGTAAAGTTATGGAGAAAGTTATTCTGGGAGTTATTGAAAAACACTTGAGAGACAATACAGTCATTGGTCACAGCCAGCATGGGTTCACAAGGGGAAAGTCCTGCTTAGCCAACTGAATTTCCTTTTATGACAAGGTCATCCACCTAGTTGACCAAGGGAAGCCAGTTGATGTATTTGTTTTGTTTTTTTTTTAATTTTAGCAAAGCTTTTGATATTATCTCTCACAGTATCCTTCTGCACAAAATATCCAGCATACAGCTAGACAAGTCCATAATAGACTGGGTGAACAATTGGCTGATGGATTGAGCTCAAAGGGTTATTTACAGTTTAAAAATTACACTTGCTTTAATTCTCTAGGTTCCTGATGATGGCCAATGTTTCATTGGCTCATTTTTTTGTTGCAGCTACATATTGAGTTGGTGATTTTGGAGAAATCTAAGTGTTAACTTAAGGATCTGTGACTTGAGTTGTTGAATTTGGTTTGCATGGCAAGGTTTTGGTAGCACAGGGGGCTACAGGGGTGGCTTCTGTGAGAAGATGCTGAAAGCTTCTGCTATGTCCAATAGAACCAGTGCCAGCCAACTCAAAGATGGGCCTGCTGCTTGGGGGAGTGAAGTTGAGTCTGGGAAGAAGGGAGGGATAGGGGAAGGGGTTTTTAAGATTTGGTTGTATTTCTCATCCTACTCTGATTTGACTGATATTTTTTTTTCCCCAAGTCAAGTCTGTTTTGCCCATGATGGTAATTGCTGAGTGATCTTTCCCTGTCCTTATCTCAACTCATGAGCCTTTTGTTATATTTTCTCTCCTGTCTAGCTTAGGAAGGGGAGGGATAGAGCAGCTTTGGTGGGCACCTGGCATCCAGTTAGGGTCAACCCACCACAGCTATAACTTCTAGTTCCAGTTTCAACATTGTGTACCCATAAATGAGATTATTTTTTACTGGTTTCCTTATCTTTCTTTTGTCTATGTGAAGCTTGTCTGCCCCTTTTTGTGTGCTCCCTTATTTTTGAGAGGCTGTTTGGAAGTTCCTCACAATTTTCATGGCACCTGACTACCCAAAACACTGTCTTACCAAAGGATTACCCTACAATTGGTGTTATTCAGTGTAACTGAACATCAGACTGAAAAATTATGTGTAAATTTCTAACTTGTGTTTTGAAAGGCCTACATCATAAACGAAAACAGTGCTTCATTTTCCCAATCCCCCCCTTCAGTAGCGCTTGTTTGCATGTAGTCTTGTAGAGACCATGCATGTATTTCGTGGTTTGAACTGTTCTGATTATGAATTTATCTTGCACCTCGTTTTAGTCTAGCATCCTGGTACCATTATCACTCTTATTGCACATGTACTCGTTCACTCCCTGGATCCCATCTGGACTGAACCAGATGACCTATCTTCTATAGGAAACCTGAACTTCCTTGATTGGTTGATGAGAAGAGACTTAAACTGCATTGTTTTGACTATCACTGCTCAGACAGTCCTGCAGTCCAGGCTTCGCACTTTCAAATTCTCTTGCTCATATCAGGACATGCAGCACATGCTCCCATTTGTGCTCTAAAAGCATCATAGTGGAAGGCTGCAATGTCATTTTCTCACTTTTTCATAGGTCAAAGTGAATAACCATAAAAAATTAAGAGGTCTTAGTGCTCTAAGCATCCCTCTTGGGACCACACCTGTACAAGCATTTCAGTTTAGATCAAGAATGGGCTGTGGGCATTTATCTTCTGATCATCCCTTACATCCTCCTGCTATGCTTTAGTTTGCTTTGAAAGTGACCTTGTGATATAGGGAACTAACACTTAAAGAAGACTGATATAAGGTATCAATAACTTATATGAGGTATCAATAACTGATACAAGGAACTAACACTTAGAGGGAACTGATATAAAGTATCAATAGGGAACTAACACTGAGAGGGTTAATAGAAATAATTGTCAGGGCTTTTGCTAAAGCTTGCAAAGATAGACTGCATGGTTAAGGCCCTAATTAGCTACAAACATAGAAGCAGGAAATATATTATGGTTACTATCAGTACCTGGCCTTGAGGCTTCTGCAACTAAAGATAAATCAGGAAATATGTCAAGAAAATAAGATAGCTATAGAAGTTTGCTCATTAGACCAGTTCAAGTTGCCAACAAAACTGGTTTGAGCTGCTTTTTGAGCCAAGGTGAAAAGTACACAGTGAGGAAGACCCACAATCTTCATCCCCAAGACCCCCGAAGACCCCGGCCCAGGAAAAATGGAAACCAGTGCGCAAACTCAGATGGGAGGAGCGCAGGGTGGAGAAAATGGAAATTACTTCTTGGAACTGATTAGAATAAGCCTGCCCATTCTAAGAAAATAATGTATATGTATAAAGAAATAATGAATATGCATGTTTTAACTGTATTTAAACAAGCCTGTGAGCACAGACAGGTGTGCATGTCTTTGATGGACCAATCCCCCATGCATCCAGCGCTGAATAAACGTACTTTCTCTACAACTACCCAGTTGTGGGGTCTTTTCTGCATGTCACTTGGAGCACACTGAATTCCTTTTGGATTAAATTTAACTGGAGGGTGTACTCCAGAAATGTATGTGATGTGCTGCAACAAGGGGTGTTCAGTCTATGGCACTAGCCCTCACCCCCAGTCACCTCCAAAACACGCAGTGTGAATATTGGATCCTTCTAGGAGTCGTTTCCCCTCCCCGTCAAAAAAAAAAAAAAAAGACTGGCAGTACGCCAATGACAAAACCAGCGTAACTGAATGAAAGAATTTTGTCATGGAGCAATCAGCTATCACATTAACATCAGTTTTTGTTATGGGTTTAAACCCTTTGATGAATTTCCTCCACACCAACACTCAGTTTTGAAGGAAAAGCAGCAAGCCTTTTCTGCTAGAGAGAGATAAGCATCAAGGTCAATTGTCTCTCTAGCTTGGAGCCAAATGACTCTCCCATTGAAAAGCTAATAGACTCTCATGCCAACTGGGTCACCCAAAGGGAGGACTCTGAGGGAGGAGCAGCGGCGGAAAAAAAGACTGGTAGTTTTGGCTTGGAGGGATCTCTTTTTTTCAGTTCTGGGACTGGGGCTGCCTCGCTCCCACACGTGCTGCCTGGAGGTGTGCTGTTTCATCTTGAATTGCTGTGCCCAGTTCAGCATTGCGTGGAGTTTCTACTTGCACTCCCTGCCTGTGCTCACTGCTCGAAGGAGGGTTTCAGCTGCTCCCCTGCTGACTCAGACCTTAGTGACTGCCTGTGCTGAAGCCAACTACCGACAGTGTGAGTTCACGGGAAACCCTCTGAAGGGGAGACCACTCCCCTTTCCCAACCTCGTGCCAGCAGCAGCCTGCATCACCCAGGAAAAGCTCCAAGCTCGCATCGGACCGGCACAGCTGCCTCCCGCATGCCGGTTCCGGCAGACACAGTGGAGCAAATGCTGCTGGAGCCCAACAGCGCTCCCTGTTGTCCATCAGTGAGTCACTGCAGCCTTTACTTTTTCCCGGAGCCCAAAAGCACCCCCTGCCAGTCATCAGTGAGTTACTGCAGCCTTTGCCTCCTGAAGGCCACCAGCTCCCCCTGCTGTTCATGGTTATAACTGCACTGAAAGGCAAAGTAGTACTTAATTGTTTGAAAGTTTTGGTTACGGTGTTGTTGCTTGTTCTGTTTTTGTTCCATATATTTTTAGTAAAGAACTGTTATTCCTTTTTCTACATTTTTACCTGAAAGCCTCTTGATTTCAAAGTTACAATAACTCAGAGGGAGAGGTCTTCTTTCTATTCCAGGAAGGTTCTTGCCTTCCTTGGTAGACATTTTGTCTTTTAAACCAAGACAGTTTGGGAAGTGATTTTAGCTCATCCTGCTTGATTTTGCAGTAAAATGGGAGTTGGGGTGGGGGTGGTGGAGGATGGATATTATAAATGTAATTGAAACACTGTGGGAACTTAAGTGTCTCAACTAAGAGTAGTAGCAAACAGTGGAGGACATGCTGAAGTACTTTTAGTCTCTGTGTCCCGAACTGGCATCCTAGTGGTGGAGTGGGTAAATGCAGTGCTGAATCCTGGAGTTAAGTGCAGGATGAGATGACCTGAGTTTGGCCCTGCCAGTGCATTGGTATGGGAGAAGCTTTGCAGAGCAACCCATTACGGAGGTCAGTCAGAAGTTTCTCTGAATTTCAATAAAATGTTTTGTACAGCATTAAAAATTATTCAGATGAAGTTTAATACAAGAACAGTAATGCATTTAAGACAGGTGATGATAGTGTACCTAATAATTTCTACTTAATAGGGTTCCTTCTGGGATCAGTTTTGGGACTGGATGGCTGTTTTTTTCCATCCATTATAATTAACAATTCCTGGTCATAGCACAGAAAGTAACATTGTTCTCAGGAAATTTCATTACTATGTTAGAGTGGGAGTATCATCTCTGTGGAGATTTATATTATGCAGGAAGATTAGGAGATATGGGATTAAACAACTGAGGTAAGACATAGCAAAAAGTAAATGTACTTTTGCTATAATTTGGGAGATCATAAACTGTAAATTCTTGATATTCTAGTTAATCACAAAATAAATGTGGACTACCAGGGTGAAGTGAAAAAGGGAAAAGTGAGTGCAATTTTAGAACTACTGTTATTTGGCAGTGAGTGTTCCTGTAAAAGCAGTCTGGAGCCTGTGTGGGATATTGCACCTTGCGCTTGTTGCCAGTGTTGGAAAAAGAGAGACTCGGGCTGAAACAGGTACAGATAAACTCATCATTCTTGAACAGGTGTCATAAAAGAAATCACAGAGTACTAAGTGACTGTGAACACATGTAATCTGGAAAAAAGTTTTTATATGTTGACGTCAAGGTGCTAGTGCAATTTTGTGGAGTGTGTTCTGGTTTAAAGGTAAACCGGTGGAAGAAATGAACCTGACTCCAGAGAGATTACAAGTCAGAGTCACAATTTACTAAAAAGATTACAATAAATACAATGATACAGAGAAAAAATGGTTTCCACCCACAAAGAACAGATGTATAACCCAGCACCCTGGGACACAAACAGAATGGTGGTCATTAGCTCCTGTGCTGAGTGCCATGTGGCCCCCCTGAGTACAAAGTAAAAGGAAAGGAAAACCTGTTGGTGAGGATGATGGTTGCAGTCTTGTGGAGAGTAGAAGTGACAGTCCTGTTGAGATTCTGGTCCTCCTCTGGATCCCATGAGTGGTACTGGAAGTCCCAAAACCCCAAGATTATATATGCTCAGGTTCAGGTGGGAATGCCCAGTAGCTCCCCCCAGGGCAGGGAGTTTCACACTGGGTGACTTAACCCTGTCAAGTCATGGGATATTTTTAGAATCCTTAATGGTCCATTAGCAGACATGACCACTCAGACTGGGTGTGAAGGTGCTGATGCCTCCCTGTGGCAAAATGAAGGTATGGACTCCTGCTTGTGATTCACAGAAATTGCTTTAATGCTAATGATTCAGGGTTTATATATCATCAGCTTTCAGTTGGGAGTGGTTAAGCAAACAAGGCAGAATACAGCTGTAGGTCACACATTCAACACACCTTCAGGGTGGCTGCCATTCACACACACAGACCTTTGGAGTTTCAAGTTACCCATTCACACCCCACACATTGCGAATTGCACACTGAGAGCTTAGTTCCATCCCTAGCCAGTAAATCAAGGCTTTAGATAAAATAATAAAAGGCCATCTCGACATTTCCCAGGACTTCTTGTTTTTCTTCTTTCTTATTCTCATGCTGGCCTGCTACATTTCCCCCTTCTGTATTTTGCACAGTGATGGAGGACAGCTATCGCTCGGTGCTTGATGACTTCGGCTCAATGGGAAATCAGGTATAGCCACTGAAAAACTTAGCAAATATTACTACAATTCACACCACAATGTGTTTCTAGTTTACAAGACATTTAGTCTATCTTTTAATCATATGACACCAGATTCTAAGGCATCTAAACAAACCATAAGGGGATAATCAAAATTTATAACTCTTGCAAGATGCTAGCAAGGGCAGTGCAATCTACACAGGTATTCATTAATAAGGTGACTGCAACAGAGCCAATAACTAAAATGAGTACTGCTGATATGATACAAAATAACTAAGTACTAAAAGAGCTATACAGACATTAGATGCAGAAAAGATCAAGGCCAAATAAACTAAAAAGATATTGCCAGAGGTTTATGCTGCACCCACTGTTGTCATTATACATTGTACTTGCTCATCTGGCTGCTGGAGTTGACCCCAGGTAATGCTGGTGTCACTGGTCATCTGTTTTCTCTTCCTGTCTCTGTTGTTCCAAGGCATCACCTGCAGCTTTTGGATTTCTGGATGTGGATTCTGCAGTCCGTTGTTTCAGCTCATGATAAGGCTGTATATATTTAGCTGGCAACCACCAAGGTCCTGCAGGAAGTAGAACACAAGCATGCCCTCTTCCCCAAGTAATTAGCCCAACAGGTCCTTCCCAGTGATGTGTTTCAGGACCTTTGTATCAGACTTTTGGTTTAGATGCTGAAAAAGGTTTTGCTGAAAAATGTTGCTGTACTGCAGTAGTTGGAGAGAGAGCATCCTGCATATTCAAAAAATTTAAACCATACAGGGCTTTTTGTCCTCGATCATGCACCAAGGCTAGGGTGCTCCCCCTTTTTTGTTTGTCCAGGATCACTTTCAGAGTGCTATGAGTACATTCCACAATGGCTTGGCCTGTGGAAACATGAGGAATACCAGTAACATGAGTGACTCAGCAGTCGCAAAAAACACAGCGTTGAAGCAGCAGTGTAGGCAGAGCAAATGTCTGTTTTGATGGACTTTAGCACACCCATGACTGCAAAAGCAGCCAGCCAGTGGCTACAAGCATCTTTAGTCTTTTCTCCTGTTCTAGCGGATGCATGAACATAACCAGAAAAAGTGTCAGCTGTAATGTGTAAATATTTAAGAGTCCCAAAAGAGGGCACATGTGTAAATTACAAGCAATTTGTTGAATCACACTATACATGAAAATCAATATACAGTAGAAATTACAGTTTA
>JAXCLP010000085.1:3100720-3111099 GCA_035584035.1 Lepidocolaptes lacrymiger
GGGTCCTTGAAATACCCATCTCTGAGATAGTCAATGCCCAGGATACATGGGGCGGCTGGACCAGTCACAATGGGGTGTTTTTTCCAGTCTCTCCCAGTCAAGCTCACTTTAACTTCCAGCACAGTCAACTCTTGAGACCCCCCTGCCACCCCAGAAATAGAAATCGTTTCTGAGCCCACATGTCCTGATGGCATTAACATGCATTGAGTGCCAGTATCAACCAAAACTCTGTGTGCTTGTGGGTCTGATGTGCCAGGCCATCGGTTCCACACCATCCAGTAGACACGGTTGGGTCGTGCCTCTACCTGACTAGAGGCAGGGCCCCTCTAACACTGGTCCTGGTTATAGTGGTCAGAGCTTCGTCCTGATGGATACCTTTGGGCGGTACCCTCTAGTGCATCATACCCTTGCCCATTGGAAACTGGTTCTGCACTCACAGTCACCGACCTTCTTCCTTGCTCTCCTTCAGTTCTTGTATTCAGGCTGTTAGTGCATGGGTAGGTTTCCTGTCCCACTGTCTCATGTCTTCTCCATGGTCTTTCAAGAAATACCACAGCTCAGTTTATGAGACCTGTCCACCTTCTCTAGCTGGGGGACATCTGGCTCTGACCTTGGAGGCTTTGAATCGCACTGGTGCCACATGAAAACTTTCCTTAATCTCCTCTCTAAGTTTCTTCTGCTCATCTCTGAGACTCTCAACCAATGTCTCTACAGCAGAGATATGGGTCTGTAGCAGGCCCTGAACCATTCCATCGTACATCCTGAGTTTACTCATTACAGAGCCCACAGTTTCTCGGTTTCCATCCGAATACATGGACGCCAGATAACTGGCGTACATAGCTGGCCCCTGGCGTGAAAGGGTCCTCCACATCTGTGATGTGCACCTGACCTTGTCTGGGTTGCTATTGGGTTGCCCATCCCTTCCAAAAATCACTACCAACAGCACCATTTCCCTTATACTTAGGATTCCTTCTATGGTCTTCCAAGTCATCTTATGGTGATGTTCCTGCAGGAGGTCTCTATAAACTTTTCTTTTACACTCATTATAAGTCACGCCGAGAACAAATGGGGATTTTATTCCCTCACAAATACCTGTTTGATACCCCCATCCTGGGCCAGAGACCCTAAAAACCTGGCTTCAACTTTCACCCATAAGGTTCCAAACTCAAATCAACCAAGTCAAGATGTGCTCACCCAGTTTTCGAGTAATATCTTTCTGCAAACTATGGAGATTGCCAAATGGCAACAATTCAGTAATAGTCTCTGGGTCTGCTGTCTGCAAAGGTGCTGCTTCCCCCTCGTCGTCTACCCGATTAACTGATTTGGTCTTATATTTCCTTTTTTGGATAGGGGCAACTTCCATTGGCTTGGACTGTTCTCTAGGTTTAGCCACATCCCGAGTTGCCATGATGTCACGCATTTTACTCTCTTCCTTTTCCCCCTGGGGGTGCTGCACCACATCGAGGTTTCCCACCCCTTGGGTGGGTTTCTGGGTGCATTCTTGAAAGATCCTGGCCCTAGCTTCATACATAAGATAGGCCATAATGACAGAAACTTGCAGACAAACCACAAAGAGTAAGATATCTCTGGCGTCTAGAGAGAATTTAAGTTTCCCGAAAGCTGTTGTAGCAGACCTGAGAGGGGAATGAGTGAAGGATTGGGTGAAAGTACTCCCCTGTGTTCCTCCCCACAGATAGGTACCATTATCACTAAACCCCCAGAGGTAGCCAAAGTAAGAACTCAAGAATAATCACAGCCATCTGAGTTATACTCGTGGATCTGTTAAGAAGGCTTATGCCTGCCATACCTTTTGGCATAAATTTTTACCAACAAAAAAGAAATATATTGTACAGTGCAGTCCATATGGACCCTAAACTCAATATACACATAATGACAGAAGAACTGTTATCCTTCTTTGCTTGGGCCCCAACATTGGCCGTCAAAAATTGTCTTAGAGGAAACTAAGATGTGTATGTTGACCAGGAGAATGAAAAGGGTCTTGCATATCTTTTCAAGTATTCAGATTCTTCTGCTGGACAATTGGGATCACTTTCTCTCTTTTGCCATTTGTCTTGGAGGGTGTTAATTCAGAAATCCTATGAAGAGGGGATATGTTTTTTTCAAACTAATATGGTTTAAATTTGAGATATCTTCTCGATGGGCTGTCCTCACATCCATATATGTCATGATTTGTAGTAAACGGTCTGTTTTGTATGGAGTAACCCTGTAGCTTGTATTCTAATAGGTCCTGTGCATCCTACTATTCACAGTTGGTCTAAGTATTTGTTCTTTGTTGGTCTTATAATGAAACTTTTCTCAGCACACTGCTTTGTTTAGTGTAGTTAATTCATGCTATAAGCTAGATCTATCATATTTGGAATGATCTGGGGATTTGTTTTGTCTATTCCATTTGATATGTTTCCATATTTTTCTCAATGTTGCACAATGTGCTGGTCTTAATTTGGAATGTCATCTCTAGGCTACTAATAAAAAGTGTTACCTTCACTTTCATACTCTTCTGGCAGACCATGTTAGGAACATGCACAGGAAAACAGCCATCTGAAGCAGAGCTGCTTGAAGCAACTCTTTGAAAAACAACTTAAAACATTCAGCTCTACCAAAGAACCTTGCATACATGCCACTCCCACTGCATTCATTGGGAAAAGACATCACTCTGCATCTTCAGAAATTGGAATCCTTTTCACATATCATAGAATCAATAAGTTTAGCTTTCCAGTATAGTGTCAAAAAGGCTTGTTTATTCCACTTATAGACTGAGCTGCATTTTGCTGCCTTTCATTTTTATCCCTCTACGTATCCACAAATTGTAGGTTCAGTGGAGTGGAACCATTTTGTAACATCTAGAAAATGTGAAACAGTGGGTCTTTTTTTCTTACTGGGTTTTTGTATTTAATTACAATACAAATGAAATTTTAACACTTTAAACTTCCAAAACTGCATATCTTCAAGTACATAATTCATTCTATTCACATAATAAGTTGTATTAATTCTGTAGTGGAGTGTTTAAAAATATGCACATGCAGCATTGATATTTAATAATTATGTTGTGTTGGTGTGTAACACTAGGATAAAAGAAGCTTCATACTGAATGTTTTTATTAATGGACTTTCTACATGTATGGCTCCCCCCTCCCTCCCCCCAATAAATTGTTGTGTCTTGAAAAGGGCCTCTTTTTATCTTGTCATAAAGTATTTCAGAATCAGATAGAAATGTTACTCTTCCATATCTAGATGAGTTTTATGCTTTTCATTTGCAGTGGTTGGTCCTCCACGCACGCGTCCTACTCAGCTTCCTGAACAGTCTTCCTCCTCTCAACAGAATGGTAGTGTTTCAGATATATTTCCAGTTCAAACTGCAAAAAAGGAATTTGGACCCCCTTGTATGTAAACCATGTATCAAGGATTCATTAATTCTAGGCATTACATGTACATTTTTTTTCAATTTTGTTGTTGTCCATAAATGACAGATGTTCTATATATGCAGTTGCCTGCAGGCTTCCTCAAGATGCTTTTTCAGAGTGCTGTGGCTAAACAACTGTTTGCTTTTGTCATATTTGTTCTTTCTAATATTTGGAATTTGTTTTTCCTTATCTCTTTTAAACCATGACAGTGTTTTTTAAATTTACCTGGGCTTTCTTTTAATTCAAACCAAGAGATCACATGTATCCAAATATCATCACATCCAAATATTTGTGAGGGTCATTGTTGTTATATTTTCAGTTGTGTAAGTATTGTCCCATTCCTATGATTTTTTTCGCATTCATTTATTCTATGCATTTTAGAAATTAAATTGCTGTAATTATTTTGTACTAATACTGATTTGCTTGAAAAGATAAATAAATGCATCATAAAAATTCATAAATTAGTAGAATTGAAATGTTACAGTGTAAATACTAAATTCATGCAACATTAAAATATTTTAAAATTATATAATTTTCTTTAAGCACGTAGAAAATCTAATTGTGTAAAAGAGGTTGAAAAACTTCAAGAGAAACGTGAAAAAAGAAGGTTGCAGCAGCAGGAACTTAGAGAAAAAAGAGCTCAGGTTAGTATTTTTAGCTCAGATGGAAAATGTATATAATGAAAAAAAATTGTTTGCAAAATTATGTGCCTTTTTCAGTCTTCAACAATTTTTATGAAGAACAATAATCTTGAAATGAAATGCTTTCACCCTGTATATGGTTTTGATAAGTATTTTAGTGCATGGTTGCATTACTTTGATAACTATTTCTTTAGGCAGTTTTGTTCCTCTTTTTTTTCCTACAGAAATAGTTGCTTGCAATTGCTTATCATTCCATGTGTTATTTAAAAATCAAATCCTGATGATAGCTATTGCTTAAGGAAAATATATTGATGAAAATAATCAAATATTTGGCTTTTAGATAGGGCTGCTATTCTACAGGAGATATTAATAGAATCATGGAATGGTTAAGGTTGGAAAAGGCCTTTTAGTCCAAGTGTCAGCCCAGCACCAGTGTGTTCACCACTAAACCATGTCCCCAAGTGCCACATTCATGTGTTTTTTGAACACTTCCAGGGATAGTGATTCCAATAATGCCCTGGGCATCCTGTTCCAATGCTCAACAACCCTTTCCATGAAGAAATGTTTTGAGGCCATTTCCTCTCATCCTGTCACTTGTTACCTGGGAGAAGAGGCCAACCCCCACCTCACTACAACCTCCTTCCATGTAGTTGTAGAGTGAGAAGGTCCCCCCTGAGCCTCCTTTTCTCCAGACTGAGCCCCCCAGTTCCCTCAGCTGCTCGTCATGAGACTCGTCCTCCAGACCCCTTCCCAGCTCCATTGCCATTCCCTGGACATGCTCTAGCACCTCGATGTCTTTCTTGTTGTGAGGGACCCAAAATTGAACCCAGGATTCAAGATGCGCCCTCAGCAGTGCCCAGCACAGGGGGATGGTTGCTGCCTTAGTCCTGCTGGCCATGCTATTGCTGACACAAGTCAGGATGCCATTGGCCTTCTTGGGCATCTGGGCACAGTCTTGGCTCATGTTCAGCTGCTGTTGACCAGCACCCCCAGGTCCTTTTCACAGAATCACAGAATGGGTAATGTTGGAAGGAACCACAGTGGGGTCATCTAGCCCAACCTCCCTGCTCAAGTGGAGTCATCCTAGAGCACATTGCACAGGACTGGGTCCAGGCAGTTCTTTAATATCTCCTGTGAGCGACACTCTACACTCTCTCAGGGCAAGCTGTTCCAGTGCACGGTCACTTGCATGTGACGGCGGACAAAACATACACACAGGTTTGAGGCAGGGAAAAGTTAACAACTAGCACTACTTTATTATTATAAGGCTTGTCTTTTATACTTTTTCTTATCTGTCCATGCATACATGTCACACTCTATTAGCCAAGCACTTCTGTCCATGAGTCTTAGACCATCTTCTGATAGGTAATTCACAGCTCTCCTCATGCTGATAAGACTCAAAACACATCTTGTTTTTCACACTTGTTTTTCTCAGTTGCTTTTCTCCTTTCTTCTACTTTCCCATGCCAGTGCAAAGCCATAAACGTGTTTTTCTCCACTTTCCCATGCTCACAGCTGCATTCTTTCAAGGCCAAAGCAGTCCTCTGTCCAGTAGTCTTCCACACTTGCACAGTAAAGAAGTTCTTCCTCATGTTCAGGTGGAACTTCCTGTGCATCAGTTTCTGCCCATTGCCTCTTGTCCTGTTGCTTGGCACCACCGAGCTGAGCCTGGCTCCACCCTCTTGAAACCCTCCCTTTAGATACTGATATACATTGATGAGGTCCCCTCTTAATCTCTTCTTGAATCTGAACAGGCCCAGATCCCTCAGCCTTTCCTGGTAAGAGAGATGCTCCAGTCCCCTAATAATCTTTGTTGCCCTCCGCTGGACCTGCTCCAGGAGCTCCATGTCTTGTACTGAGGAGCCCAGAACTGTACACAGTACTCCAGATACAGCCTCACTAGGGCCAATGACACCAAGTTGAGTGGTGTGGTTGTTCCAGGGAGGGTCCAAAGGGCTGTGAAAGCTGAAACTGAGACACCACTAAAAGCTTAACCCAAACAATAGTTTTATTACCAAAAATGGCCAAGTAAACAGGAAAAAAAACCAAGAGAGGGAGAGAAAAGGGAAAATAAGCCCCTAGGTATAAACACCCAAATTGCCCAGGTGTTTCCCATGGAGTTGTCTTACCGACCCCAGAATGCCTAAACTTCCCAGAGCAGTGGCTGCATCCTCAAGGGTCAGCTGGCTCACCAGAAAGCATCCCCACTGAAAGGCAACATTGTCCTGTCATGTGAAGCGAGTGAGCCCCGAACATGAGCCACTTGCTCTTTTTCTAAGTTGCTGAAGTGACCTCAGCCAGGCAGGTGTGGCCAGAGATCCTCGCATCTCCCACCAATTATGTAAGTAGGACCCACTTGCGCATGTCTGGGGGCATTGACACCTGCATGATATGCTCCAGGGGGTCTTTATTAAATGGGTCTGGGGGCTTACTTCATCCTCCTCCTCTCTTTCTCCTTCAAGTGCCCTTGGAGGGCCATTAGCCAATCATGAGAACCCAATTAATTTTAGTTTACACAGAAATGCCTCCCTCAAGGCCAGAGACTGTCTTTATTGGCCTGTTTTCCCATAACTTGGCAGAAGCATAACTCCTCACAGGTGGCTGGACCAAACACAGACCAAAAATATCAGCATCCAATTCCACCCAAATACACTTACTAATTTTATAACACTACTTAATTATCCTATCTAAAGGTTACATCCAATCTAATAATTGTCCATCCCCAGAAACTCCCCAGATCCACCCCTCAACATGCCTTCTCTGAAATTGAGTCAGAGGTCTCAGGACCCCTTGTATTTCATCTTCACCATCTTTGCATTATGTCTTCTTTTTGGAGCTTCTCCAAGGTTTCTGGGCCTTCTGTCTTGTGTTGACTAAAATATCTTATTATCCTAGTTTTGGTACATGAGTTTCAGGAAAGATGTTCTAGCTATTATTTTCTCCATGGCACAGAGATTCAGGAATGTGTCACAGAGGTTAGAAGCTGTTAGCTACTACTTCAGAATGTAAGAAACTATGTAATTATATAAAAATCTACAAATATGCAATCCTAAGGCAACAGGTTAAACCACAACAGTCATTTCTGGTGCCCAACATGGGGCACGAAGGGTTGAGGTAGCAAAAGATCTGACCAGAGCATGTTAAAACAAGCTTGTTATAAGCATTTTTGTATCGGTTTAATAGTCGCTGGTCATAGTGTTAATTTATTTGCTCTCAGAGTTTGTGCTTGTTGTCAGAGTTGTATTATGTAACACCTTGCTTGCTGTGTGTTCCTGATGTGCTTTTATCACCTCTGGGGGCTGGATTAAGGTTATCATTTTGCTGTACTGTGTAACACTGACTTGATAAAATTATTGGTTGTGAGATTAATCTGGTATTTGTACTCAGCATTGCCATCATCTCCATACTTCAGGAACCATCTCTCCAAAACTATTAATAATTACACTCTTTACCCTTGCTGCTTGGAGAGAAAATTTATGGAGGAGACAAGGGGGGACACACTTTTCTCTACTTCTTCACCTTCTCCTTCTCCAGGCTAGTTACAATAGGTCTTGACAATTTTGAATATTCTTGGGATGTTCAAAACATCATGTTCCTATTGCTATGCTTTCTGAACGTGTTCCAGATCCTGTTTAAGGTTAAACAGCTATTTAAGAATACCACCCAGAGATCTGCTCTGAGTCTGGATAGTTATGAGTGGCAGGGTGTGTCAGACAGTATGGGCAAGAACCAAGGGCAGTGGGCACCTCCAGTGTTTTGGAACTTCACAACTGAACAAGTGTAGAATCATGAAAAACTAGGAAAATATTTGGGAAAAGTATGCTGTCACCCTGGCAATTCCATAGAGACACAAATCACTGCAACATGCTGGGGCCTGGCCCAGGCCTACTGAGCCCTGTTCAACACTACTCAGTGCCCTTAAGGGGAAAGAAGGTCTCTGGATCTGATGACAAAATGACATGCACTGTGGCTACTCCAACCCCAGCAACAGGCACAGCAGCTGAATCAGAAAAACAACCTGTACTGGTATCAGTCGCCCCTATACAAAAGAAGAAATATTGTACATGAAAGTCAGCTCATTTAGTAAAGGAAGAAATTCTTACTAAGAAGGGGAAGGAGGAAGAAGTGGACAAGGCAGGCTACTGTGAAGCAGGGTCATCACAAGAAGAGGATGAGCAAGAGTCAGAACTCATAAACGAGGTGGTAACCACCCAATCCCTATTCCTGAGTGAGCTGCAAAATATGTGAAAGGATTTCAGCCATAGTCCAGGTGAGTACATTGTCACCTGGCTGCTTCATTGCTGGGATAATAGGGCCAATAGTCTGGAATTAGAGAGTGGGGAAGCCAAGCAGCTGGGATCCCTTTTTAGAGATGGGGGAATTGACAAAGCAATTGGAAAAGGTCCACAAGCCCTCAGCCTCTGGAGGTGACTCCTGTCAGGTGTGGTGGAAAGGTATCTTCAAGGAAGATGCTATACGTCACCCAGGCAAGTGGACCGCAATGGAGAGAGGTATCCAGTACCTGAGGGAATTAGCTGTGCTGAAGGTGATTTATGATGACCTAGACAACGAGCAGTTATCCAAAGATCCAGATGAAATTAAGTGCACGTGACCCACATGGCAGAAGTTTGTACAGAATGCACCATTGTAGTATGCCAACTCATTGGAAGTAATGACCTGGAATGACAGAGAGGGACAAAGAAATGGTGGATGAATTGACTGACCAACTCTGGCAATATGAAGAAAGTCTCTCTTCTTCCCTACAGGCCTGTGTCTCAGTTGTGGAGAAACTGTCTCAGTGGTTCCAGCAATTTGAAGAGGATATGCCCTACTCCCTACCTGTACAGATCAGTATCTCAGCTATTAGGAGTGAGCATTCCTCTGCTCAAGAGAGAAGATATAGTGGGTACACACCACGGGTCACCCTGTGGTTTTACATGCATGATCACAGAGACAATATGAAGAAAGGGGATGGAAAACCTACCTCAACCCCAGAGGCATAGGTATGTGAATTGCAGGGAAAAACAATCATAAATGGGGATTCTCCCAGGAAAGTTGCTGCTCCAGTCTCCAGTGGGCAGTTCCCCAGACAAAATAGAAGAGTTGATCTTACTTCTGATTTAATAAAGGGACTTCAGATTTGTATTTGCAAGAAGTGAGTATATTTACAAGAAATGAGTCATGAATACTATGACCAGGACTAAAGAGGCCCTGCCTCCAGCCATGTGGAGAAAAGGGACAACCAGGTTTACTGGACTGTGTGGATCAGATGGCTTGGCACATCAAACCCACAGGAGTATAAGGCTCTAATAGATACTGGTGCAGAGTGTACCCTGATGCCATCAAGCAATGCAGGGGCAGAATTCATTTGTATTTCTGGAGTGACAGAGCGACCCCAACAGCTGACTGTATTGGATGCTGAAATCAGCCTGACTGGGAATGAGTAGCAAAAGCACCCCATTCTTAATGGCCCAGGGGTCCCGTGCATCCTTGGCATAGATTATTGCAGGAAAAGGTATTTCAAGGACCCAAAAGGGTACCAGTGGGCTTTTAGTATAGCTGTCTAGGAGATGGAGGAAATTAAGCAGCTGTCTACCTTGCCTGGTCTCTCAGAGGACCCTTCTGTTGTGGGACTGCTGAAAGTTGAAGAACAACACATGCCAATCGCTACTACAGCGGTGCAATGGCAGCAATATTGCACCAACCAAGACTTCCTGATTCCCATCCATAAGCTGATTTTTTGACTACAGATCAGTGATCAGCAGGACCTGCTCACTCTTTAATAGCCCCATATGGCCAGTACGAAAATCTAATGGAGAACAGAGACTAGCAATAGACTATTGTGGTCTAAATGAAGTCATACTGCTACTGAGTGCTGCCATACTGGACATGCTAGAATTTCAATACAAAACTGGAGTCAAAGGCAGCCAGGGCATATGGATATCGCTAATGCATTTTTCTCAATCCCTTTGGTGGCAGAGTGCAGACCACAGTTCACTTTCACTTGGAGGGGCATCCAGTACAAAATGAATTGACTGCCCCAGGGGTGGAAATACAGCTCTACCATCTGCCATGGACTAATCCAGACTGCACTGGAGCAGGGTGAAACTCCAGAACACCTGCAATACATTGATGACATCATCACGCACAGCAACACAGCAGAAGGAGTTTTTGAGAAAAGGAAGAAAATAGTCCAAATCCTTCTGAAAGCCAGTTACACCATTGTGAAAGCAGAGGGCCAGGGCTTGTGAAGAATTGCAGACGATCCAATGTGGATTAACAGCAAAACTCACTTTATTAAAGAAACTGCTACAATT
>JAXCLP010000085.1:3191537-3201814 GCA_035584035.1 Lepidocolaptes lacrymiger
TCCTTTGTTAAACATCTTTACCGACACTAAGTCATTGGCTCCAAGCTTTTTGGAAGGAATTCCAAACTGAGGTTTGAAAGTCTAACATGACCCAAGTGCAGGACCCAGCACTTTGCCTTGTTGAACCTCATACAGTTGGCCTGGGCCCATCCATCTAGCCTGTCCAGATCCCTCAGCCAGAGCCTTCCTACCCTCAAGCACATCAGCACCCAACTTGGTGTTGTCTGCAAACTTACTCAGGGTGCACTGATCCCCTCATTCAGATTATTGCTAAAGATATTTAACATGCTTAGGGTGGAATTATGCCATTTTGGGGACAGAAAGAGATGGATTTTTATTTTATTTTGTAAAACCAAACTTTTTTAGAGTTTTATATGATAGGATGATATATGTTGATGCATTGCTTGTATACATATGCGTACATTTACAGAACTATTTTCCCTTCTAGGATCCTTCTGTTACACAAGTGACAAGAAATGTTTCACCAGGACTAGATGAGTACAATCCTTTCTCTGATTCAAGAACAGTAAGCACATTTATTTATTAATAATTCTGTTTATCTTTTTAGGAAAGATTTGTAGAGTACTGTTTTCAGAGTTTGGGACTGATGTAAAACATCCAAATTAGGGGAAGAGAGGGGCCCCGTGGAAAGAGATCTGTGGGTTTGGGTTGATGGCAAGTTGAATTTGAGTCAACCATGTGCCCTGGTAGCCAAAAGGGACAACCGGGTACACTGGGGTGCATCAAGTACTGTGTTACTGGCTGGTCGAGGGAGGTGATTGTCCCCATCTGCACCATACTGGTGTGGCCTCACCTCTAGTACTGGGTGCAGTTTGGGGCATCTCAATATTAAGAAAGACATCAAAATATTAGAGTGCATCCGGAGAAGAGCAACTAAGATGGTCAGAGGTCTTGAGGGTAAGACTTATGAGGAGCAGCTGAGGTCACTTGGTTTGTTCAACTTGGAGAAGAGAACGCAGAGGGTGTCCTCATTGCAGTTTACAACTTCCTCAAGGTTGGTTAGAGGGGAAGAAGAGATGATGATCTTTAGTGATCAGTGATAGGATGCATGGAAATGGAATGACTCTGTGTCAGGGGAAGTTCAGATTGGGCATTAGGAAAAAGTTCTTCACTGAGAGGGTGGTTGGTCACTGAAACAGGCTCCCCAGGAAGTGGTCACAGCACCAACCCTGTCAGAGTTCAAGGAGTATCTGGACAATGCCCTCAAGTCATATGGTTTAGTTTTAGGTAGTCCTGCGAGGAGCAGAGTTGGACTTGATGATCCTTATGAGTCCCTTCCAATTTAAGATATTCTATGTCAAGGGCTATGTAAGAATTGATGCAGGTTAACCAGGGCAGCCACGAACCACAGCTACAGTGTGAAGAAAAGATTTATTCCATTATTTGCTGGCAGACAAAGAAGTTACACTGCTAGGTAGCAGCGGGCAGAAAAACTATACACAGGGGCTGTTCCCAGCCTCTACATAACAACAGGTCTGGTACATGCACATTACTTCAAGGCTGTGTTCTCCCCTGTGCTTTTATGGTCTCTCCCACAGCAGGGGCCTCGAACATGTCTGTGAGAAAGTGTTATCTCTACGCAGGAATCCTACTTCTCAAAACAGGCAGAGGATAAACATCAGTAGGTGTAATAAATGGGATTTTCTCACACTGCTCTTTTCCAGGTCTAGCATTCCCAGGTGCAAAAGTCTCATGAATGAAATCTACTGCCTCCTTGCCAAATCTTCCGCTTTTAACCCTTTCCTCCCAACAATACTACAGGACAAACTAGTAGAATAGTTAAGCAATAGATTGTGGATCCTCAATTGGAAAATTTAATACAGGACCACAGACTGGTTAAGGTGAAACAGGGCAAGGATTTAAAAAGTTAATTTAAAAGGAGACTCAGCACCTTGCCCTAAGAAATATGATGTTTTAAACTGAGAAAACAGGTTCCCAAAGATTAACTGACCAAAGGAATGCCTCCCATTGTGTTACAGGAGAGATAACAGAGAGTGGGCATCCAGAGAGATAAGAAAGTACCAAGTCAGGATGAGTCAGGTTTTCTTTGCAAGCCCGGACATGTAGAGAAAAGGAGAAAGGTTCAGCCAAGGAAGATGAGAGAAAACGACCCCTTTGAGGCCGAAGAAACAGGAAACCTCCCCAAAAGATGACTTCACCCCAGGCTCCACCCAACCCCCCACCTACTATGAATATTATAAGTAGATGCCTAGACCTGATGAATATGTATGTAAAATGTTGTAACCTCCCCAGAAAAACTGTATAAAAACCCTAACTTTACGCTGGAACTTCAGAGCTACTTTGTCCAATGCGAATTGGGGGCTCTCCAACGTTGTATCCAATAAATACCTTTGCTGCTTAAAGATAAAATTATGTCTTTGAGCAGTTTTTCCGTGCTATTTTGGCATCACTGGTATAAAGCACGATAACAGCCCTTTCCCTGAGTGTGGCAAAGAGACTTGTGGTACTCATTTATTGACATCTGAGATCTGCAAATCTGAAAGTATTTGGGAATTCCATCCCTTTGGAGGCAAGGGCTGATGGTGCCCCAGGCATGGACCCCACTCTGGTTCTTCCAGGTCCCTCTGGAATAGGCACAGACAGCAAAGAATCCACACAGTGATATTTTACAATGTGGGTGCAATAGGCACAGCATCATTCCCTTGAAAACAATAAAGGGGAGAGATCTAAGTTGGGACTTCAAAGCCTTTGGCCAAACATGCCTGTGCCTCTTCTGTACCACCCTCCAGGTGATTTGCCCTTGTCCTGTGTCCTGCTCCAGTCCCTGCTGGTCCCTGCCAGCAAGCCTGGCTTGTCAGTCAGCATCTCAGTCCTTCTGGTGCCAGAACACGGTAGGTGAGGGCTTGAGCCTTTCCTCCAGCTCAGCTTGTCCTTGTTGGAATATTGTCCCAATTCTCTCCAGGAAGGAGTGTCTGTGTCCCCTGCCTGCAGTGCCACTGCAGCCCCAGTGCAGCACCAGAGTGGACAGATGTTCCATCCCAGCTGGTTTCCAGCCTGGCTGGGACAGGCCAGTGCTGAGCAGTGAAGGGCTTGTGCCTTCCAGCAGGACACGCTCTGTGGTCACACCAGACATGGAGATTCCATGTGGCTCCCAAGCTTTCTGCAGGGAGAGGTGGGGAGATGTTTTGTGCTTGACCCTTTGGCTTTCCAGGAACTTTAGCTGCTTTGTTGTTGCCCCTGCAGGCTGCTCTGTAAGGACAGAGCTGGCACCGTGGTGAGCTGTGCCCAGGAGTGGTGCTGGCAGTACCTGAGGACATGCAGGAACGTGGACTGGCACCTGCCCAAACACCTGAGCAGCAGAATCCACACATCTGGTGTGGGCTTGGGTCTTCAGCAGAATCCAACTGTGCCTTGAGCTTAACCCCAACAAGCAGAACTCATAAAGAACAGACATTTCAAAAGACAAATTCTTGGGATATTTATTGCCAGCAGCTCTGTAGGAAGAGTCCAGGCTTCAGGCACCAAACACAGGAGATCCCCTTTCACTGGATGGAAAGGCCCCATCTAACACCTTGTTGTGCAAGAGTGAGACACAAAATGTGAACTCTCAAGAGAAGGAGCCTAAACTTAGAAATCCTTTCCAGTGAGGGTGGGCAGGCCCTGGCACAAGTTGCCCAGAGAAGCTGTGGCTGCCCCATCCCTGAGAGTGCCCAAGGCCAGGCTGGATGGGGCTTGGAGCAACCTGGACCTGGAAGGTGTCCCTGCCCATGGCACAGGGTGGAACTGGATGGGCTTTAAGGTTCTTTCCAGCCCAAACCAGTCTGAGATTCTATGAGTTGCCTTGGAGTAAGTGGAAATTTGCTGCTGGACAGGACCATGGAAATGGATGCTCAGGGAGATACTGCCTATCCTGACAGATGGGCCTTCTCTGGACATGGAATTTGCTCTTGTGTTCACTTTCTGCACAGGTGCCACTGCTGGTCCTGCTGCTCCAGACACCTGCATGCTAAATACTGCTTTGTGCTTCTGTCCTCCTCTGGAAAGCTGTTCCTTCTTCCAGGGAGCCAGAACCTTCACACATCCTCAGACTGGGAATGTTCATGTTCACCATGTTCTGAAGTGTTTTTTCAGCTCCATTTAGAGCTGAACAATGCCCAGGGCAGACATTTCTATCATCTGTGTCTGCAGATACCCCAGACATTTTCCTGCATGTGCCCTGCGAGCTGGGGAGAGCTGGTTCCTTATCAGGCATGTCCAGGCATGGAAAAACAATCCCATCCCTGGTGCAGATTTCTTTGCTTTAGGAAGAAGACACCTTTGCAAAGTGTGTAGCACCTGGCAGAGAGCCCATCATGCACCCCAGGGGCCTTTGCAGAGCTGTCCTTGTCACCAAGGAGTGTTAACAGCTACAGGAGATGAATTTTAGAATATTTCCCAAAAAAGAAATATCATCCAAGGCATCCTGGCATGGTGCTCACAAGTAGGTTTCTATAATTGCTGGCCAAATCTTCCTTCAGTTTCTCTTCATTTACATGCAGCATTTGATCAAGTAGTTTCTACTAAAGTTAATGATACTTTTGCCTTAATTAAAACCTAAATGAGGACTCCAACTGGTCTCGTTGCAGCCAATCTGTATGTGGGGCTGTGATTTTGTGTGATGCTTTACAGTGAAGCTGCAAAATCCCTGCTGGGAGGGAGAGCACAAGCCCAACTTAGCAAAGGCAGAGCCATGAAGAGGGGACAGGAGGAAAAATGGCTGAAAAACGCAGATTGGGTGAAAGTTCTCCAGTTTCTGGGGCACCTGAATGGTGAAGTCGATGCACAGTGAGTCCTAAATCACTCCTGAGGGACAATAAAGAGGGAGTGTTTGGATAGATTTGCTGGGACTCCATTCTGCCATGAGATAGTTCTGTGCCACTACATAAGCACAGAGCTGAGCAGCTGGTTGGGTTTCAGGTTTCCAGGTGACAGGAACAGCAGGTTACTTCAGCCCCAGGCCTGCCTTGGGGCTCTCCACAGCTTCTTGGAGGACTTCATCCCCATCAGGCTGGGGTTCCTAAAGCCAGGGCTGCACCCATGGCAGGGGAGGGGCTGGAACGCAGAGGGGGCACCTGGCCATGGAGCCAGGCTGTCCTGTGGGACAGGGAGCAGAGGGAGGCTGGGGAAGGGCCCAGCTGAGCTCAACCCCGGGCTGAGCAGGAGCAGGGGCTGGACATTCCAGATGTGCACATGTGGCTGGTTAAGTGACAAAATGGAACTGAATGCAGGAGGAAATCAAACCCTGCAGGACCTCATTGCTGCTCCTGTTCACCAGGGGCACTGGAGGGTTTCTGGGTGAGGACATTGGCCTGGTCCCAGGCAGGAGGGACCCCAGCCAGGAGCACAGCACTGTTGGCTTGGCCTCAACTCCCCCTTACACAAGCCAGGGCTCTCTGAGCCAGTGACAGCACATCTGGAGCTCACATCTGCAGGTCAGCATCGCACAGAGCCCTCGTGTCTTTGACATGTTGCACATGAAATCCAATGTTTGCAAGTGTCTCCACTCCAGGTGCAGTGTCAGGATAGCACACAGAGGACACGAAGAGCCCCAGGACACCAAATTCCCTCTGCACAGAGCAGGGTCCCACCTGGCCTGCTGGTTCAGGCTCTTTCACATGGCAAAATGGAGCAATGAAAGAGCAGAATGAGGATGATGTTCTGATCTTGACACACAACTTTTTGGACAGCACAAAGACTCACTGACCCACATTAAATGTCTCCCATAGAATCACTGAAGTTGGGAAAGCCCTCTAAGATTACCAAGTCCAGTTTTAACCCAGCACGACCACTGTGCTCACACCTAGACCATGGCCTCAAGGGACACATCTACATGGTTTTTGAACACTTCCAAGGATGGTGACTCCACCATTTCCATGGCATGTGCTGGAAACCTCTTGCCTCCCTCCACTGGCACCATTGAACCCTTGCTGATCTGATTCAGGTGAGTGTCCCTGCTCCTGCTGGCTGGTGGCCACCCTGAGACGAGGAAGCCACCTCAGCAGTCAGGACTTTGTCTCTGAAGAGCATGAGTTCCCAGGCAGGTTAGGGCTGGCAGGAGGCCACAAACGAAGAAGGCATTTGGAAAGGTCAGGAGGAGCTTAGCAAACAAAAGCCATCACTGGGAGAAACCAGGAAGAGAAAGCAAAACTCTCTGGATTGTCAGTTGTGTAGATGGTGGCAATGACATCTGAGACTGGAGACAGGGAGGTAGCCAGAGAAGAATTCTGTCATGTTACAGGGAAATGCCTGATGGTTCTCCATGACAGTTTTTATCTGGGCGCCAAGAAGGGACACCCAGTGCCCAGTTCTGATAGACACATTGGCTCAGGATTAGTGCCTTGAGAAATGCTCTGTCAGAGCTGTGGGGCAGCCCCAGAAGTGGCCACAGTCCAGGCACCACAAGGACTGGACAACCAGTCTTGTGTCCTTTCTGCCTAGAGAAGCTGGTCCCACCAGAAACCCCTCAGCCCTTGGTGAGGGAAGGTTTACTAAACCCAGGGGAGGTTTAGATTAGATATTAGGAAAATTTTTTTCCACTGAAAGGGTTGTAAAGCACTGGCAGGGCTGGAATCATCATCCCTGGAGAAGTCCAAATAATGTGTGGATGTGGCACCTGAGGACACAGCTTAGTGGTGACATGGTGGTGCTGCTGGTTGATGGTTGGACTTGATGATCTTAGAGGGCTTCTCCAGCCTCTGGTTCTGGGACTCACCATGAAGGATTTATTTTTCCTGTCTCCTCTGCTGGGCTTTGCTGGGAGGTTTTTCCCTCTCTGTGCCTCAGTTTCTCCAGCTGTGCACAGGGATGAGCCCTGCAGGTTCCTTGGTTTGCAGAAATGGTCTCTGAGTTCTCTGGGGCTCTGTTTTGTTCTCCCCTCACCACTGAAAACTGAAGTAATTTTGGAATCAATGCAAATAGTTGCTCCATGTGTAGGAACAACCCCAACTCTTGCTGCAGCCCTGTAGGAACAGTCTGGATTCTTATCTTTCTCTCTCTTCTGGTGTCTTCTGGCCAGTCACTGGCACAGGCTGCCCAGGGCAGGGGGGGAGTCACATCCCTGGAAGTGTTCAAAGACTGGGTGGATGTGGCACTTTGTGATACCATTTAGTGGCATGGGGCTAATTGGTCAAAGGTCAGATTTGATGATCTTGGATGTCTTTTCCAGCCTGAATGGTTCAATGATTCTGTGGCTTCTGAGAGACAGGAACACGGTGTCTGTTCTCTCTTCTGTGGTCACTGAGCATGACCCATCCACTCCCAATCTCTACAAGTTCTCTGCAGGCCTGGGCAGGCTCTGAGCAAGGGCTGGTGCTCTGCTTGGCTGTGTCACTGATCCTCCTTAGCACCCAAAAAATCACTTTTCCTGGGGGCTTTTCATTTTTCCCTCAGAGAACCAAACTCAGTTGCTCTGAGTGGCTTTTCCCTGTCCCAAAAATGCCTGGAAATAAATGATGCCTGCAAGGAGATGCAGCAGAGCTCTCTGCCGTGGCTCAGGAGCCATGAAGAGACACTGATGGTGATGAGCCTCTTGCAAGGACAAATGACAGCTGAAATGTGATCGATGGGCTGGAGCAGCTTTGTGCTGGTGAGGGGCTGTCTGTGTACATGTGTATGACCTGGGGGGTTCTGTCATCCTTCTCCTCTGTCACACTGTGCTGTTCTAATCCATGTGGCTAAATGTGTTTGGAGATTGCTGAGGGCATGCTTCAGCAGTCGAAAGGAAAGAAAGGGATGGCTATGAAATCCTACCCTGGGGGGAAGAATTGCATCCCTGCTTTTGTACAATGTATAATTAACCAGTGGAACTCATTTCTGTGATATGTTATTGAGGCAAATGTCTGTACTAAGCTTCAAATAATGATCAGACAGAAATGGGGAATAGAAAGTTTCACAGAGCAGGAATGTCTGCAGTTCCTGCTGCTGGGAGTGAGCCAGCCCAGCTCCCTTCACTGGGGCAGCCAGGAATTCAGCACTGCAATTCATCTCTGCCACAGGTGACCATTGCACAGGTGACTGGACATATGGACCAGCAGCTGAGCCTGCTCTTCCTTAGGACAGCAGGCTTGGATGGGATAGTGGGAAGAAATTCTTTATTTTCAGGGTGGGCAGGCCCTGGCACAGGTTGGGCAGAGAAGCTGTGGCTGCCCCATCCCTGAAGTGTCCAAGGCCAGGTTGGACAGGACTTGGAGCAACCTGGGCTAGTGGAAGGTGTTCCTGCCCATGGCAGGGGGTGAATTAAGATTATCTTTATGGTCCCTTCCATCCCAAACTAGTCTGGGATTCTCCATATGTCAGGAGTGGTGCAAGGACAAAGAGGGGATGCTCTGGGCAGAGGAAGCACAGTGCCCAGGGAGCTAAACCAGAGTGCAGGAGAGATTGGATGCTCAGACTCACTAGGACGTTGTGTCCATCCCATCTGATGCCAGGCTCACCAAGGCCTGACCCACAGTGAGCTCGGCAGAGTCTTTGGGTAAGTCTGAAAAAGGAAAGTGTGCAGTGAGAGCTCCATCCCTGCACCACCCCATGGGCTATCTCAGCACCCCAGAGGATACTACAGAGTCACAGAATAGTTAAGATTGGAAAAGATCCCTAAGATCATAAAGTCCAACCATTAACTGCCAGGTCCGCTCTAAATCATGTCCCCAGGCACAGCCACTTGAGCTGAGGGAAATGAATCAACAAGAAGGTATCACATACAGAGACAGCATGGAGGTGTCTTCACTGGGAGCTGCTCCATCCTCAACAGCAAGATTTTTAGGGAGTGGAAAAGGCCCCCAGTGCCCATTCTTCTGTACTGTAAGGCACAGTTGAGAGCTGCTGCTGCCTCACTGTTCCCACTGTTCCAACAGGTAAATCTGCTTCAGTTCATACAGTTTAACCTTCTGGTTCAGACCTGGGGGATTTCAGGCAGCCCTTGCGGCTTCTGCATTGATGTACCTGAATATTTATGATTGCAGGTACAGGTGAGAGCCTGGACACTGAGCAGGGCTTGAAGACTAAGTGTGCTAAGTTTTAGTCATTTTTTACAAAGCCTATTCAGTATCTGCCAGAGTTCAAGAAGGGTTTGTCCTGTGCAGGGCCAGGAGATGGACTTGATTACCCCTGTGGCTTCCTTCCAGCTCAGGATATTCCATAATTCCATGTTTCTTCCAGGATGAGGCTTAAAGAGTCAGAAAGATTTTTGCCCCTTGGTGAAAAGGCGCCCCCGAATCTGGCTGTGTGGGTGTGGGGGTGTATTTGTGTGTGGGGGTGTATGTGGGTATGGGGGTGTATGTGGGTATGGGGGTGTATGTGTGTGTGTGGGTGTGTGTGTACAAGAACTGGCATCTTGTTTCCTCTCAGAAGCAGCTGGTGATCCACGGTTTGGTGCCTCTGCCCCACTTGGCAGGCTCGGGGTGTGTACTTTGCTTTCCTTCTGAAAATCCCATATCATATTTCCAAGTGAAATCTCTCTCAAGGAAACAATTGAGAATCAAGGCTGTTGTGCCAGAAATCACACAGCCCTTGGAGCTTATGCACAGGCAAGGAATGAGTGTCCTCAATTCAGCCCATGTTCTTGGGCATCACCTCCTGGAGAGGATCCAAACCCTCCTCACAAGGGGCCAAAGGCAGGGGCAGAGAGAGAAGCACAGCCTGTCACAAACATCAGCAGGGGCAGCAGGAGGGCTGAGAAGAGCTGGCAGAGCTGGGATCCAGCCCAGCAGCTCCAGGAGCTCCTCAGATTGTGCTGCTGCTGCGGGAGAGGAGGAAACCAACAGGAAACAGAGGGGAAAGGCCAAAAAATACAACTGTGCTGACTGGGAGGAAACTGCTTGGAAAAGAGAAAGGCAGGTCTGCGAGGAACGTGCCCAGGGGCCTCCATGACCTCAGACCTGCAGAAATCCCTGCCTTGGCTAAACACTGAATCCCTGGAGGATCAAAGACATGGATCCTTTGTGAGTACAGGTCTGAGCAGGGGCAAAGAGCAGTTAGGGGACATTCAGTTTCTAGAAAGCAGAGAATCATTGGTGTGTTTGCTTCCATTTTTATTCAGCATTTTTGACCTGAGACACAGGAAGGCACAAAACGCCATGAAGAAAAAGAAAGAAGTGGTAAACCTGTGCTGTTTCATCATTTACACCCAACACTCTACATCAGTTGGTACCAAGTTCTGAGATTTGCTTTGGACTGGTTTTCCCTGCTCTGTGACTGCAAAAAGTGACGGGAGCTGACTCTTCCAGCTCAAGGATTACACTTTTCTTCAGCTCCTCTCTGGG
>JAXCLP010000085.1:3226033-3237485 GCA_035584035.1 Lepidocolaptes lacrymiger
GATAGCAGGTTCCCACAAGGCCAAAACTCCCTTTCTCTCTCTCACGAGAAACTTACAGGGCCAGCTGGTTCCCAACAGTAAGATCTCTTGAAGAAAGGTCAGGCTTAACAGGAAGATTAGAGAGTCATGGTTCACATATGCAGGGAGAAGACATGAAATGCCAAAGCTGAGCTAGAATTCAAACTGGCCAGTGTTGTGTCAGAAAAGAAGGGCTTTAAGTACATCAATAGCAAGAGGAGGGCTAAAGAAGACATTGGACCAGTACTTGATGATGATGACCATTTGAATAATAGGGATGAAGAAAAAGCAGAGATGTAAAATGCTTTCATTGTCTTAGTCTTTAATAATACTGAGTCAGAGAACCATGAGTGTGGGAATAGTGACTTTCCATTTGTGGACACTGAAGTTGTAAGGGACCAGCTGTATCAGCTGAATGTTCATAAGTTCATGGGGCCTGACAGAATTTGTCCCAGAGTTCTGAAGGACCTAGCACATCTTATGGCAGGACCCCTCTCAATCATCTACCAAAGGTCATGGGAGTTTGGGGAGGTCCCTGCTGACTGGAAGCTAGCCAGTGTTATTCCAATCTACAAAAGAGCATGAGGGAAGACCCAGGGAACTACAGACCTCTTAGTCTAACCTCAGTTCCTGGAAAAGTTATGGAGAAGTCATACTGGGTACTATTGAAAGGCGTTTAAAGAGCAATGCAATCATCAGGCACAGTCAAGATGGGTTCAAAAAGGGAAAGTTCTGTTTAACTAATTTGATATCTTTCTATGATAAAGTCACCTGCCTAGTGGATGAAGGGAAGGCAGTAGATGTTTTTCTGGATTTTAGTAAGGCTTTTGATACTGTCCCACACAGCATCCTTCCGGACAAGTTGTCCAACTGTGGGATGAGCGAGTTCATGGTGTGCTGGGTGAAGAACTGACTGAAGGGCAGAGCTCAAAGGGTCATAGTGAATGGGACTGCATCTGGGAGGTGACTTCACTAGTGGTATTCCTCAGGGTTCAATTCTAGGGCCAGTCCTGTTCAACATTTTTATCAATGATCTGAATGCAGGAGTTGAACGCAACATTAGGAAGTTTGCTGATGATACTAAACTGGGAGGTCCTGTTGACTCTCTCAGAGGACAATAGATTTTGCAGAGGGATCTAGATAGGTTGGAGCACCAGGCAGCCATGAAATTTAACAAGTCCAAGTGCCAGATCCTGCACCTGGGACAGAGTAATGCTGGGCACAAGTATAAATTGTGAGAGGAGTGGCTGGAGAGCAGCCCTGCAGAAAGGGATCTGGAGGTGCTGGTCGGCAGCAGGCTCAGTATGAGTCAGCAGTGGGCCCTGACAGCCAAGAGGGTAAATTGCATTCTGGGGGTGCATCAAACACAGTAGAACCAGCCAGTCAAGAGAGGTGATTATCCTGCTGTATTTAGTGCTGGGGTGGCCTTACCTTGTCTGCAGTTCTGGGCCACACAATTTAAGAAGGATGTGAAGGTCCTTGAATGCATCCAGAGGAGGGCAACAAAGCTGGTGAAAGGGCTGAAAGGCGTGTCCTGTGAGGAGCAGCTGAGAACTCTGGGTTTGTCTAGTTTGGGGAAAAGAAACCTGAGGGGTGACCTCATGGCTCTCTGCAGCTTTCTGAGGAGGGAAAGTGGAGAGGGAGATACTGAGCTCTTCTTCCTGGGATCCAGTGATAAAATGCATGGGAATGGTTCAAAACTCTGTCAGGGGAGGTTTAGAGGGTGGTGAAACACTGGAAGAGGTTTCCTAGAGAGGTGGCCAATGCTCCAAGCCTGTCAGTGTTTAAGAGGCATTTGGACAATGCTCTTGATAACATGTTAACTTTTGGTCCTGAAGTGGTCAGGCAGTTGGACTAGATAATTGTTGTAGGTCCCCTCCAACTGAAAATATTCTGTTTAAGTCTATTTATAGCTTCTACCATTGACATAGTATTTGTAGGAAATATTTAATTTTGTATTGAACTGATAACAGTTTTAAGGAAAATTCCCATTAAATTTGTATCCCTTCACAGGCAGGTTAATAGTTAAGGGTGTCTTCAATTTTTGGCTTCCTGAATGAACTTCATAAAACTACACTTAAAAAATCTTATGTTGCTAAGTGACCTGTAGTGTCTGTAATTGAAGTAGGCTGAGAATCTTAAGAATTAGTAGATCAGGTATATATATTAATCAAATTCTAGTATTTTTCCTAGTATTTAGAAATCTGGATTTTGCAAAACTTCACAGACTTAACATGTGTGGTATCTTATTCTTGAAATATAGAATGGTTGGTTTGCATGCATGCAAAATTGACCATTTTTTTTGTGAAAATCAGCATGTAGAGATTCTAAATTCCTATACTCTTGCAGATTTATTTTTTTTTTCAGATTGGAATGAATTGGGATGTTCTCAGTTGAAATGCACTAATTTTCTATAGAGAAAGACTGATAGCCATAAATTGCAGTTGAGTATAACCTTTAGACTAAATGAGATGCTTTTTTGCTAGCCGAGAAGATATTGCTGTACCCAGACATCTTTGAGGAATCATATAATCTAATTTGAATTTGCTTATGCACTAAATTAAGGCTAAAAAATGAGAAGAGTATTTTTAATTTACTAGTCTAACTTTTGTTCATGATTTTGCTTATGATGTGGGTACAAATTGAGGTAAATTAAAGATATAGAGAGTCACCAGTATTTTTAATTGATAACATTTCATTTTCACCATAAATCTTACATATTCTCTCTTAGTAGTGTTCTTTTATATGAAATTATTATTCCTGATTTGGTGGAGTTCAGTGTCATGTTATCTTTCAGGTTTTAGATTTAGTAAATCCTTAGCATTTATTAGTGAATATTTATTGTTTGGAAAACTACTACTTGCATATTCAACTTTCAGTCATTTGTTCAGATGAAATAGTTATTGAACTGAACTTGTTGAATTAACAAATTCCCTTCTGCAGAAAGCTATTACTGGCAAATTCTGGTTCAGTGACTTAAATGATTTTTAATTCCTTTAGAAATTTGGTAGAAAGCATATCATGCAGTCATTAGTTTTCATAGTAATACATTGAGGTCTTTGAGATTTTGCCTGTATGTTTATATTTGGGGGCTTTTGACAGGCTTTTAATGCTTTCTGTCTTTGTCAGGCTAACATTTTAGTAATTTAAGGAGCAAACATTTTGTATATTTTGTTTTAAAACAATAGCTGCTTCAGTATTCCAATCTGCATTGTGTTTCTGTAATTCCACATTAGATTTTATTGCCTCTTACGAGTAAAATATTTTATTCCCATCATGCCAGCACTGTGAACTTCAATCAGAAAGTGGAGTGTACTTTTGTTTTTCATGCATTGTAGCAGAAGTTGTATGTTTAGTCTAAGAGGCACTGCTGTGTGCTGAACAGAACACTAAGGAATAGTATCTGGCTGTTATTCTCACCTCTGTTAGAGGTGCAAGTGGCAAAAGTACTGTATTGAAGAAGTAGCAGCAGCTCTTTAATAAATAAACACTCTACAAAACCACAGAATTACTGGTAGTTCAGGTCACCATCAATAAAATATAAAAGCACTTTTCCTCTAGTTAATGCAGAAAAAAAATTTAGGTTGGTATTACAATATATGTAAAAAGTAATAAATTTCCTGGCTGCTTTAATTTCCCCCCCCCCCCCTTTTTTCAGGAGTGACAGTTCATTCAGGTTCTTTGTGTTCTTCTTTGTATATATCTGTCAGTTTGCTGTACATATACTTCAAGCTGCAGGATTTCAAAGATGGGGAAACTGGTGAGTATTCTGCTTTTTGTAGCATTGTACTATCCATAAGAGAAATGCTCATATTTGATATAGCAACTGTAAACCAGTTTGTGTTTTTAAAAGAAAAAATAATCTTGTGTTCACTGGAATTCTTACATTTAGCACTCAAAAAAGCATTTTTGGAGTGCTCTTAACAAGAAAAGTATGCAAAACATATCCGAAGAGTGTGAGTTACTTCTGTTATTAGGCTGGCCAAAATTTCATCTTTCAATGTAAGCCACTGTTGTGGTTTCACTCCAGCCAGCCACCAAGCCCCACACAGCTGCTCACTCCCTCTCCCACCAGTGGGATGGGAGAGAGAATCGGAAGGGTAAAAGCTGGAAAATTCATGAGTGGAGATAAAGACAGTGTAATAGGGAAAGCAAAAGCCGTGCCCACAAGCAAAGCAAAACAAGGAATTCATTCACTGCTTCCCATGGGCAGGCAGGTGTTCAGCCATCTCCAGGAGCACAGGGCCCCATCACCTGTGATGGTTACTTGAGAAGACAAACACTATCACTCAAAACGTCCCTCCTTTCCTCCTTCTTCCCCCCCACTTTATATACTAAGCATGATGCCATATGGTCTGGAATATCCCTTTGGTCAGTTGGGGTCATCTGTCCTGGCTGTGTCTCCTCCCAACCTCCCATGCACCCCCAACTTCCTTGCCAGCATGGTAGTACAGAAAGCAGAAAAGGCCTTGGCTCTGTGTAAGCCCTGCTCAGCAATAGCAAAAACATCTCTGTATTATCAACCTTATGTTCAGTGCAAATCCAAAACACAGCCCCATATTAGATACTGTGAAAAGTGTTAACTACCCCAGCCAAAACCAGCACAGCCACTTTGTACTACTCTTTTATATATTACCTCTCCTCTTTTAGAGGTGTATAGAGAACTTATTTGCTCTATATTTAGGTTAAAGAAATAAGCAAAACTTAGAGAAAATGAGAATAATTTAGGTTGTAATATTTTACTGTTTGAATATTATTTTGTATCATTTATTTCTAATTATATTAATATACTTACTAATGAAATTTCTTGCTAAAATCTGAAGAACATATCAACAGTGTATTTGGGTGAATGTAGTGCTATATCTTAGATATTATTTGAAAAGCTCATTTGTCTGAGTCAGCTTCTTATTCTGTAATAGTTGATTTTTCATTTTGATGGTTATAAATATATAAGCTTTTACTTGAAGCTTTTATGTAGGTATAGCTTTATTTGAAGCTTCAAGGTCTAACTAAGGTTTTACAAGGAAAAGCTATTGGGAATCACCCTTCTTGGAAGAAAAACAAAACAACAAACTTGAATTAACAAAAAGCATGGTTGTAGTAGCCAGCTGATAGCATGGAGAGCTATGACTGGCAATAATGTACCTGGATAATGACATTTCTGTTTATCAGTGGTTTTCTGCTAGCCTTCAAATGTACATAAGGCAAAAAAAGTCATTGCTTTAGAAGTGGAGTGTAAGGAAAAATCCTGGGTTATTATTTTTGCTCTCAAAGCCACTATTTCGCTTTTTCATAGATACCTCAATTGACATGAATGAAGTAAAAACGTGATTTTAGAGGGCCAACTCTCCCAAGTATGGGGAGTGTGCTTCTAAGGATACTTGGGGAAAGGGTATGAAAACTGGCCAGATCATTATCAGATGCTAATTGCAGTTTTGATTTTGGAGTTCTGTGGTAGAGTCCAGTTGAACATAGGGGATATCAAAGCAATTTGAAACAAGTAGAAGAAAGTTTTAAGGTTGTTTGGGTTTACAGAATTTTTTTGGTCTTTTTGGTGAAAGAATCTTTTCTGTCTTAATGAGTTATTTTTCCTAAGGCAACCTGCTTTTTGTGAGTTCAAGTTTATGTTGACCTTTCAAATTTGAAGAATAGGGAAATATTTGGAGTAGATACTGATATAACAATCTGTTCTCTTAATTAATGTGACATTATCTACTTAAAAAATTATATTAACCCTGATTGAGAAAGCATCATTGTGTGGATAAAACAAAATTAATTTTCCCACAGAAGCTCTGTGTGTGCGCCCTATTTTTTTTTCTTTTTTGAAGAAGTTAAAAGCTATGTTTTTAGGGACATTTTCTCTTCCACAAACTTATATAGCCTTAAAATATTCTGAAATGTCAATATGACAAAAAAAATCACAAAAAAGTTCATGAGCAACTTTCTAATATCTTAATCTCTTCACAGCTCTTCTCAAGGATAATCATCTTTGCTAAAATTTTCCTTATAGTTTCACTGTATGCATTGGGAAAATGGCAACTAAGCTGTAAAAGCTTATTATAGAACAGAAATATGTTCATGTATAATTTTACTGAGTTTTTCTTCAAAAATATTCAGTTGATAGGATATTATAAAGACTCCCTTGACGTGGATACCTGTGCTTGAATGGTTCCGTGTGCTGTGCTAGTCAAGTTTGTCTTTTCTTTTTCCTTCAGTGGGTGGATTTCATCTCTTACTGGTCTTAATAAGAGTATCCCTGTTGGCATTATGATGATAATCATAGCTGCACTTTTCACAGCATCTGCTGTTATTTCATTAGTTATGTTTAAAAAGGTAAGTTACTTATTATTCCTCTCTTCTGTTTTCTGTGTTCTGGAATTTGCTTTCCTGTTTGAGAGGTACTTTCTCAGAAAGTAATGGAGATTAAATTATATTCTTGGGGATGTGCCTGTGCCTTACCTTTTAACAACTGTGCTTAAGTAGTACTTTTTTGCTTATACTGTCATGGAGTTATGAAATGCTGTTTTTACAGAGCACTTATTTCTGCAAACTAAAATGGGGAAGGATAGCTTTCAATAAGAGAAGTTGGGAGGTGAGCCCACAGTGAAAGGGTAGGTGAATGCACTTTACACTAAGGTAGGACCTGTAGACACAAGGTTGCAATTTTCAAATCTGTGATGATTCATCAGGCTGAGTGAAGCATGATTCAAATGATTGCCAAGTTTCAGCTCTTATAAAAATTATTCCCATTAAAATCAGTAGAAGAGTGAGATGCCTGGCACCTCAGAAAAGGATTTTTATTTCTCTGCTTGTATTATTTTAATGTTTTGCTGTCAATTAATGATTGCATAGCATAAAAGCCTTTCTCCCTTGGTTCCTTTTTGCAAATTTCCATCCAGAAGGCCTAAGTTTAGATAATAACGTGCTAATAAGTTTTTTTATGTTGTTTTGATTAAATGTAACAGAAATTCTGCTGCTGATGTGCTGGTAATTCTAATAATTAAACTGCAGTTACAGTTACACTTAGTTTTGCATGTACCCAAACTCTACTGGCCTATTTACAGTAAGGTAGAAACTTCCTTTCTCCTTATTTGATTTTTGCATAAATACTCAGGTATAGGAGATAGAAACAAATGAGAAATATGTATGGTGAGCATTTTTTTTACACTTCAGACACGTATCAGGATTTTTTTCAAAAAACATATATACTCAGATAGGATCTGGTAACTATAACAACAAAAAAAGTTACAACATGAATTTTCCTGCTAGAATCATTAAGGTTGGAAAAGACCTTTAAGATCATCAACCCAGCACCACCACTATGTTCATCAATAAAGCATGTCCTCAAGTGCCATATCCACGTGTTTTCTGAACGTTTTCAGGGATGGTGACTCTACTGCTTCCTCCCTGGGCATTCTGTTCCAATGCTTTATAACCCTTTCTGTGAAGAAATTTTTCCAAATATCTAATCTAAACCTCCCCTGGTGCAGCTTGAGGCCATTTCCTCTCATCACTTGTTACCTGTGAAAAGAGACTGACACCCACCTCATTACAACCTCCTTTCAGGTAACTGTAGAGAGAGATAAGGTCCCCCTTGAGCTTCTTTTTCTCCAGGCTAAACAACCACAGTTCCTTCAGCTGCTCCTCATAAGTCTTGCACTCCAGCCTCTTCACCAGCCTTCTTGCCCTTCTCTGGACTCACTGCATCACCCCTCAATGTCTTTCTTGTGAGGGGCCCAAAACTAGACACAGAATTTGTCATATGGCCTCACCAATGCTGAGTACAGGGGAATGATCACTTCCCTAGTCCTGCTGGCCACACTATTTCTGATAAAAGCCAGAATGCCACTGGCCATCTTGCCACCTAAGCATCCTGCTGGCTAATGTTCAGCCAGCTTTTAACCAGCACCCTTTTCTCCTGAGCAGCTTTCCAGCCACTCTTCCCCAGGTCTGTAGAGTTGCATGGGGCTATTTTGACCCAAGTGCAGGATCTGACACTGCTTTATTGAATCTCATACAATTGGCCGAGGCCCATCACGGTGTGAAGGGCCTTGAGGGGAAGCCATATGAGGAGCAGCTGAGGTTATTTGGTCTGTTCAGCCTGGAGGAGACTGAGGGAAGACCTCATTGCAGCTTACAACTTCCTTATGAGGGGAAGAGGAGGGAAAGACACTGATCTCTTCTCTGTGGTGACCAGTAACAGGATCTGAGGGAATGGCTTGAAGTGTGTCAGGAGAGGTTTAGGTTAGATATTAGAGAGATTCTTCATCCAGAGGATGATTTGGCACTGGAACAGGCTCCTCAGGAAAGTGGTCACAGCACCAAGCCTGCCAGAGTTCAAGAAGCATTTGAGCAATACTCTCGGGCACATGGCATGACTCTTGGGGATGTTCCTGTGCAAGGCCAGGAGTTGGACTATGATGATGATCCTTGTGGGTCCCTTCCAACTCAGCATATTCTGTGAACTTGCTTAGAGTGCACTTGATCCCCTTGTTCAGATCATTGATAAAGAAATTAAACAGGACTGGCCCCAATACTGATCCCTGGGGAACACCACTCATGACCAGCCACCAGCTGGATGTAACTCCCTTCACCACCACTCTCTGGGCCCAGCCATCCAGCCAGTTTTTTACTCAGTGAAGAGTGTACCCATCCACACCATGGAAAATCAGTTTCTCCAGGAGAATGCTGTGGGAAACAGTGTTAAAGGCTTTACTAAAGTCTGGGTAGACAACATTCACAGCCTTTTCCTCATCCACTAAGCAGGTCACTGTCATAGAAGGAGATCAGGTTGGTCAAGCAGGACCTGCCTTTCCTAATCCCATGCTGACTGGGCCTGATCCCATGGTTTTCTTGCATGTGTCACATGATGGCACTCAAGATGATCTGCTCTATGACTTTCCCTGGCACTGAGGTCAGGCTGACAGGCCTGTAGTTCCCCAGATCCTCCTTCTAACCCTTCTTATAGATGGGCAACACATTTGCCAACTTCCAGTCACCTGAGACCTCCCCAGTTGACCAGGACTGCTCAGAAATGATTGAAAGGGACTTAGTGAGTTCTTCGGCCAGCTCCCTCAGTACTCTTGGGTGGATTCCATCAGGCCAATGTGCTTATGCAGGTCTTAAGTGGCATAGAAGTTCACTGACCCTTCCCTCCTGAATTATGGGGGCTTCATTCTGCTCCCTGTCCCCCAGCTAAGAGGGCTGGGGTACCCTGACAACTCCTGGTCTTGTTATTGGCAACTGAGGCAAAGAAGACATTAAGTACCTCAGCCTTTTCCTCATCCTTTGTCACTGTTTCCCCCCGCATCTAATAAAGGATGGTGATTCTTTTTGGCCACACTTTTGTTGCTGCTGTGTTTGTAGAAACACTTTTTGTTGTCTTTTACAGCAGGGGCCATGTTAAGTTCTAGTTGGCCTTTGGCCTTTCTCTAATTTTCTCTCTGCCATGACCTCCTAACATCCTTATAGTCCTCCTGAATTGCCTGCCCCTTTATCCAAAGGTGGTAAACTTTTTTCCTGATTTCTAGCCAAAGCTGTATGTTCAGCCAGGTCAGTCTTCTTCCCTGCTGACTTGTCTTTTGGCACGTGGGGATGGCCTGTTCCTGTACCTTTAGTATTTTCTTCCTAAAGCATGTCCCAGCCTTCCTGGACTCCTTTGCCTTTCAGGACTGTGTTCCAAGGGGCTTTCTCAACCAGTTTCCTAAACAGGCCAAAGTCTGCCTTCTGGAAGTCCATGGTGGCAGTTTTGCTGACCTCTGTCCTTACTCCTCTGAGAATTGAAAACTCTCTCATTTCATGTTCTCTGTGCCCAAGATGACCTCCACCATCATATCACCCACCAGTCCTGCTCTGTTCACAAACAGCAGGTTGAGATGGGCACCTCCCTTGGTTGGCTTGCTCACCAGCTGTGTCAGGAAGTTCTCTTCCACCCACTCCAGGAACCTCCTGGACTGTTTTCTCTCTGCTGTGCTGTATTTCCAGCAGACATCTGGTAAGTTGAGGTCCCTCATGAGAACAAAGGCTGACAATGGTGAGACTACTCCCAGTTGTTTATAGAATATTTAATCTGCCTCTTCATCCTGGTTGGGTGGTCTATGACAACCTCCCACCAGGAGATCTGCCTTGTTGACCTTCTTACCGATTCTTACCCATAAACACAAACCTTTCATCACCATCATTAAGCTCTGGACAGTAAAAACATTCCCAAACATACAGGGGTTTTCAGTTTAAAAAACCCCAAGATTTTTGTCAAGAAAAGTGAGGAATCTTCCTGGACTAGAAAGAGGACCCCCCTCTCCTCGAGCCACCACAGCCCTTGAAATTAAGAGGCTTCAGGCACAAAAATGTAGAAAAGAGGATAATAGTTCTTTACTACAAATATATAGAACAAAAACTTCTCCACGAACACCCCCTTGTCATGGGGGAGAAGCTTGCATGCCCTTATGAGGTTGTGAGCTGTGCTGGTGGTGGTACACGCCTCTGGAAGGGTCTCCCATGCTAGTCAGGTCTCAACTGAAGGGTCAGACAAAGTGTGTCCGTGGGCAGGATGGGCTCGCTAGCTCCCCAGCAACCATCCTAGGAGAAGGACAACTCCAACTCCAAACCCGGGCAGATGGAGCTCGCTTAGCCCTGTAAGGCCATCCATCTAAGAGAAGGATACTCTAACCAAACCTGCATCCTGAAGACTTCGCTGTCACCATCCAAGCTCGCTAGGCCCTGGCAGATGAACCTTAGGAGTAAAGGGTGGGACCAGTTCCTAAAAAATCCACTGCGCAGGCTTTAGACATTCACCCACTCTTGCAAAGCCCTGTAGCGGCAGGTGAGGGATGAAATGGCAGGTGATAAGGTGCACTGGAAGCCGCAGCTCCAACCCTGCGTGCAGGCGGTTCAGGACATTGGTCTCTCGAGACTGACCTGGAGATGACAGTCTGGTTCGGCAGCATCCTGAATGACCAAGCAGCCTTTTTCAAGGAGAGCACTGATTGCTCCACATGGAGAGAGGCCTAGAAAAGGTGGCCTAACCAAAGCTCATCTCCACCCTCCACCCAGTTGGCTAACTGCAGCCAATGGGCATCTTCTGATGTGGTTACACAAAGACAAGGAGCCAAAGGCTTACACCTGCCTCCAAAGGTGTGTTTAAATTAACAGTTGCATGTTGGAACATCAGAACCATACTCGACTCTGCGGATGGTGGACGTCCTGAGTGTTGTTCTGCTCTAATTGCCCACAAACTGTCATGACTCAACATCGACATTGCTGCTCTCAGTGAAGTCCGTCTCCATGAGGTAGGCAGCCTTAAAGAACAGGGCACCGGCTACACACTCTATTGGTCTGGCAAACCCAAAACCGAAAGACACCTTTCAGGAGTTGGTTTCATGATTAGAAACTCCATTGCCTCCAAACTCGAAAATTTGCCAACAGGTCATTCCGA
>JAXCLP010000085.1:3291686-3304993 GCA_035584035.1 Lepidocolaptes lacrymiger
GGAAGATATGGAATCATACCCTGCATGCAGCCTAGAAGGAAAAATATAGTTATTACAGTAGGAAAATTAGAAAACATAATTGAACTTTTTGTTATTTCCTAGAAGGGGCATATTTTTATTCTCTACCATGTAGTAAAACATTTTACCAATATACAAAGCAAGTCTACCTAATTTATGTTAAGTCCTAAAAAGAAACCACACCATAAACAGTAATTAAAATCCCCAATGAAATTTACATTCATTCCAACTACATTTCTACTTCAGTGCTTCCCCAATACCCATAAATTCTGCTTTATTAAATGAAGTATAGCAAGAACATAAAAACAAAATTAGTTTATAAAGCTTAGAAGTCTCATGCCAGTCTACTCAGAGTGACCAAGACAACAAGTAGAGAAAGATTAGGCCTTGATAGCAAATCATCATATCATTAAAGAAGATTCCTTAAGAAATTTAATTTTCTTCTTGTTTTCTCCTAATATCACACAAATACTGACCAACAATAAAAGCTACACACTTTCAAGTCAGCAAGGGCAGTAATGCACTGAATTTTGCCAGAAATACTAACTTTTACCTTGCTTGAATTGAAATCAAAACCAACAAAAATGCTTTCTAGCAACAAAGAAAATATATGTTCACTAGGCACTGTAGGAAAAGATAGATGATCCAGGCATGGACCCAAACATATTCCTTCAGTTTGCAAAATGGACAGAGATGATGAAAATACAGGCAAAAAGCCAAGACTGTAAGTAATTACAAAGAAATGGAAGTTATCACATTTAAATCAGAGAACCATCCACAAAAAGCAGCTCAGGGAACTGAAGTCGCAGGTCTAGTCTTCTCCATTTCTGAAAACACTGAATGAAATGCAAATATTCCTGTTGTATCAAATCAAGGTAGTACTTCATGAGAGACCAATAAATATATGCCACAGAGTTAAGAAAGGGAAGAATAAAAGAAATTATCTAAGTTATTTAAGCCTTTGAAAAAATGCAGATTTGAAAATGAAAAATTAAACAAGTAACTGCAGTCATCAACTAGTAGATGTAGAGATTAATGACTAAAAGCAAATCAGTTAAGGATATATACTTGCTTACACAAGCAAATTCACCCAGAAAGGATCACAGAGCTGCTTTAGAACCAATCAAAAATTCAGCAACCTGATATGCACTGTTGCCTTACCTTCAGCAATTGCTCCAAGAACAAGGATACCAGATTCTTTAACTACCCATTCGGGATGGAAAAGCAATTCCTTCAAAAGGGGCAAGATGTGTGGCAGAAGTTCATCACGAAATACATTAGCTAGGACATCTAGAGCAGCAGCAGAACATTTTCCTGAAGGGAATTAACAGTGTTAATCTGCTTATTATACAAGCAGTTGTAGTTAGACAGTATGACACTCATTTTTACTTTGAGCTTCAGGGCATCAGGAGGAAAGATACTTTAATTTCATTACAATACACAGGGATCCATTGTGCTCCGGTACATAGCCACAGCTCTCAGAAAGCCATTTTTGCAGAATTTTAATAGGTAATAAGAGGACTTATACACTAGGGATATTAAAATACTCACTGACAGGAACCACACCATGCAAAAATCCTAAACTGGATCTAAACTACTAGTGGGCCTAAACAAGACATGGATAATTTTTCAGCTGGGAGATAGCAACTACTAGAATAGATAACAAATAAAATTTTTTTCTACTCTGCTTCTAGATGATGTCAAATAGACTTGAATAAACCCAAACATGAGCCCTTAACTCAGAGCAGATCTTCACTGAAAACCAATAATAAACAGCATAGACTTCCCAAGACCAGCACCTTAGAAAAAGGTTCTTCACCCAGAGGGTGGTTGGGCACTGGGACAGGCTCCCCAGATAAGTGGTCACAGCATCAAGCCTGCCAGAGTTCAAGAAGCATTTGGATGATACTCTCAGGCACATGGTGTGACTCTTGGGGATGGTCCTGTGCAGAGTTAAGAGTTGGACTTGATGATCCTTGTGGATTCCTTCCAACAGCATATTCTGTGATTCTGTTTCAGCTTTCTACTAGAAGAAAAAAAGGTGGGCTCCCATATTTAGTTACCAGGTCTCATTAGTAACCAATGTTGCTGTCAGGCTGTGCTGATGTTTCTTCTTTGCTGAAATTGGAAGTCAAATATAGAATACTGGATAATAAATAGGGCACAAAATTCTGAAATTCAGATAATCCAAATTCTCCCAAGTCCAGATGACATACATCAAAACAGATTTCTTAACTGTTCTGTTCTCTCTCTTTCCTAGCCAGCTTTAGTTTCCTCATGTTCTTAACCAAAACTGTGGACTACAGAGCACCCTCTGTCATTTCAGCTGTTTTCCAGAAAATATTGATTTAATTCTGCAACCTCTACACACGATGACTACAAGAACAGCATTATGAATTTAAAACTATAAAAAAGATACTTTACAAAGGAAGACATATTTGTGCTTTTTGTCTTCTAAAATAATAATAACAACAATAATAAATATTAAAAGCTTAGATATGTCTCAAAGTTGTTTGATCGATAAGCTTCAAGGTACATTCATGTGTACTACATATGAACTACTGGTAATGGTTGTCAGGAGTAGCATGTTCAAATGGAGGGAAAAAAATCAAACACACAAACCAGATTTAGAGGAAAAACTGAAGTAAAAGAAAGTATTAAGCTAAGAGCAATGTGTAAGATCGGATTGGGTCTGGCTGAGCTGGAGTTCATTTCCCCATAGCAGCCCTCACAGTGCTGTGCTTTGCATTGGTAGCTAGAAAGGTGCTGATAACACACCAGTGTTTTGGCTATTGCTGAGCAGCACTGGCACAGCATCAGCACTGTCTCCCCAACATTCCCCCCATCAGTAAGCTGGGGGTGGGCAAGATCCTAGGAGGGGACACATCTAGGCCAGCTGACCCAAACTGACCAAAGGGATATTCCATACCATATGACATCAGCTCAGATATAAAAGCCAAGGAAAGGAGGAGGAAGGGGAGGAATTCATTATTTACAGTGTTTGCCTTCCGGAGCAACCGCTCCATGTGCTGAAGCCCTGCTTCCTGGGAAGTGGCTGGACAGCGCTTGCTGATGGGAAGTAGAGAATAAACCTATCTTGTTTTCCTCTTTGCATCCAGCCAAGGTCAACCCACCACAAAGACTTTTTAAAAAAGGAGTGATGCATGTTTTGTATTATCTTGTAGAATTAAAATTCAAAATCCAAAGCTTCTGTTGAATTGCATCCAGTAGATATTTGCAGCTCTATTGGTCATATTCAAAATAAGTTTACAGGTGGCTAGATTTTTTAATAGTTATATAGCCAAAACATCACCTGAAAGACTCCTCCTCTACCCCAATCGCCAATTATATCAGCAGATAGTTCTTTTCCTATTCAAATCAAAGCCTCAGTATTCCTACACACAAACTCCTCTTTTTACTATGGTTCTTGCATTATGCAAGAAGGTGTATTTTAAAACATTTTACACATTACTTTGACATACTTAAATTCCAGTCAGAAATAGTATCATCATCATCAAGGTCATTGTCATCATCATCATCATCTTCAATATGATCTTCTTCATGTTGCTGAGCTACTGTTCGTGAACGATGAAAACGAGGTCTTATGTCCTGTTCACTATCTGGAATAGCTTCATCTTCTTCAACATCCCCCTGTCAAAAAATGTTTTATCAGATAAACTAGTGCAACTATATTGCTCAAGAAAGTTAAGAATGTAGTGTCAATTTTAGTTCAATATTTTATAAACACGTGAAAGATTCACATCCCACTTGTGCTGCCCAGCTAACTAAAAATGCCATTGTTCCTACATTCTGCTACAGTATTTACCAGAAAAAACTCAGGAAAATAGAAGCAACAGAGGTAATCCCACAGAAAAGCACAAAGTACCCTTCTTGTTAAGAAATTACTCTTGATGGGAAAGAATTAGAAGGAAGAAGAGATAGAGAAATTCAAGTACACAGACACATTCTAAAATGTTGTGATGGAAAAAGCTGTGTACTTCAAGCTAGAATGGCATTAAAATTAATTCTGATAATTTCTTTTCAGGCTGCTTTGCTGCAGTAATTCATGGGTAAAAGTATCCCAGCTCTGCCAAAGATGGGTGGAAGGGAAGAGGGGCAAAGCAGGAAAGCCCACAGATTATTTTCCAACAAACATGGCAGCAGTCGCATTTAGTTTTTGGAACAGCACACTTTGCCCCAAAAAGCTAAATCTCTATTGAACAGATGGTATACCAGATCTGGCCTACCAGCTCAACCATTCTGATTTACAAGTCAGAAGTTAACCAGATATTCTTACTGAGTATAAAAGAAAAGAATGCTTACCTTTAACAGAATAATATCAATCTCTGAATATTTCATACCATTTACCAGCACAGGTATCAGTCTACAAAGAAATATTGATACATGTCAAGAAGGAAGGCCCTGGTAACTACAGGCCTGTCAGTCTCACTTCAGCACCTGGCAAAATTATAGGGAAAGTTATTCTGGGACTTAGTGAAACACATTTGAGAGACGATGCAGTCATTGGTCACAGACATGGTTTCACGAGGGGAAAGTCCTGTTTAACCAATTTAATTTCCTTTAAGAACAAGGTCACCAATCTAGTTGACCAAGGGACACCAGTAGATGTGAGTTCTTTTTGATTTTTAGCAAAGCTTTCAATACTGTCTCTCACAGTATCATACTACACAAAATGTCCAGCACACAGCTAGACAAGTCCATAATAGATTGGATGAATAGTTGGCTGATGGGTCGGGTTTAAAGAGTTGTCATAAAGGGGGTCACATCAGGCTGTCAACTGGTCACCAGTGGGATTCCCCAGAGCTCAATTCTAGGGCCAGTGCTCTTTAATGTCTTTATAAATGATCTGGAAGAAGGAATCAAATGTACAGTAAGTAAGTTTGCCAGTGATACTAATCTAGGAGGAGCTGTGGACTCCCCGGAGGCAGAGAGGCCCTGCAGAGAAACCTTGACAAATGAGAGGGCTGGGCAATCATCAACCATATGGAGTTTAAGAAAGACAAGTACTGATTCTGCACCTGGGACAGGGCAACTCTGGATGTATGGACAGACTGGGGAATGAGAGGTTGGAAAGCAGTGCTGAGGAAAGGGACCTGGGGGTCCTGATTAATGGCAAGTTGAATATGAGTCAGCAATGTGCTCTGGCAGCCAGAAGGGCCAACCATGTCCTGGGGTGCATCAGGCACAGCATTGCCAGCTGGTCGAGAGAGGTGATTGTCCTGCTCTGCTCTGCACTGGTGTGGCCTCACCTTGAGTACTGTGTGCAGTTTTGGGCACCACGATATAAGAAAGATATAAAGCTATTAAAGAGCATCTAAAGGAAGGCAACAAAGATGGTGAAAGGTCTTGAGGGCAAGACTTATGAGGAGCAGCTGAATTCACTTGGTTTGTTCAATTTGGAGAAGAGAAGGCAGAGGTGTGACCTCACTGCAGTCTACAACTTCCTCAAGTAGGGCAGCAGACAGGGAGGTGCTGATCTCCTCTCTCTGGTGTCCAGGATAGGACATGAGGAAATGGAATGAAGCTGCATCAGGGGAAGTTAAGATTAGACATTAGGAAAAGGTTCTTCACTGAGAGGGTGGTTGGTCACTGGAATGGGCTCCCTAGAGAAGTGGTCATGGCAGCAAGCCTGACAAGTTCAAGGAGCATCTGGACAATGCTCTTAGTCACGTGATTTAGTGTTAGTCCTGCGAGTAGCAGGGAGTTAGACTTGGTGATCCTTATGGGTCCCTTCCAATTCAAGAGATTCTATGATTCTATGTCAAAATAACACATAAATAAAGCAAGCTGGTTTTCAGTTACCTAGTCCATAATTTTGGCTGTAACCACACTGTCCCGAACAACAAATAAACAAAAAAAACCAGACAAAAACTTAGCCTGATAACAAAAGTTAGCACTTTAACCATACTCCATTTCATGAGGTTCATTAATACTTTGAAAAAGTGTTAATTTCTAACTAGAGGTAGCCTGATGGCACAACTGTGTTTTACATTTTAAAAACAGGATATTCTTCCACATGATGAAACCTATTTTGAAGCACCTTTCAGAAATTAAGTCAAATTCTTTTCAGTAAGAATTCACACTTCCAAAATATTAAACAAGTTATTAAGTTGGCTCTCATGTATACTATTCGTCACTTTACTTACCTGTGGCTGAAGACTACCTCACTACTCTTAAGGGCGGAAGTCTACCTACACTGAGCCCTCCTGTCCTTTTGCAATTACTTCAAGTATCACCCCTTAAGTCCCTGACATTGCAGAGATCTTGACATTGGTCATCTCCAATGGCATTGATATATGGCAAAAAAAAACCAAACCAGGGAAAAAAGTCAAGTATTTCACATAAAACCACATTCACTACAAAAAATAAATCCATAAAAATAAATAGATGTATTACAAGCCAAATCAAGCTAATACTGAAAACACCACGGACTGACCGAGCACCAGTGACAGACATAATCTCTCTGTATTCTGCAGCTGAGGATTATTGTTTCTGAAGGTATTCAGGCCAGGAATAATATTAACACATCTCAATGGTAATATGAACTAAACAAAAATTTCCCTCAAATTACAACTGGAAAATGGAATTAACCTGTGTATAGGCACAGAGGCAAGACGCAACCACACCACCACTCTGTGGAGCAAGAGAGATTGATTTTAGTCATGGGAGGATTGTGGTTGTGCACCCCTCCCCCACCCCATCCTCAGGTCTGCTCTAGCACTTCAGAAGCTCTGGACAAGTCTTGAACAAATCAGCTGAATGGTGAAGCATCCCTTTACCATACCAGTTGGGCACTGAAGCGTCCCTGACTGTGCCAGGAGCTCTTGCATGATATAGGTGAGAATGACACTGACCATAACAGGAACATCATCTGCCTGACCAAGGTGGGGAACAAAGGAAAGGCAGTTATTCTTGTTCGCCTTGGTAAATTATTTACCTGAATTGCAGCCCCGAGTGAAGTGGTACCATTGTTACAAGATCTTTTGAAAAAATGAATCGTAGCTCAAGTGGAATGGTACCATTGTTACTGGACTTTCTGGGAAAAAAGACCAGTAGTTACCAACCTGAGTCATGGTCAGGATGGAAACTTACTGATGACTAAAGCCAACTCTCTTGTGACCCTATAAACAGCAGTCCTAAGTGAGGCCCTTTGAGCTCTCCTGGACCGCAACGGGCTATGACCAGCAACCTCCCTCTGAGTGGGACACCTCTCAGAGCTCACAAACCCTCAAGTTTGTGATACTCAAAGGACCATCGCTGACAACAAAACCTAGGTTGATATCTGCCTACCCCCCATCTCCATGCTCCTCCAGGTGCAACCCTTGCCTGTTGGGAAATGCAAAGGGATTTGACATGAGTATTTCACTTAACCCAAGGGGAATTTTTGATAGGTACATTTACACACATAGAAATAGGTGTACACATGATTTTACCTATGTGTGTGAATTGATTATGGTATGAATGCTGTTATAGTGAATCTATAATTAAGTCACTGTTATAACTGTAATAAATCCTACTGAATCACTTTTTAAATTAGTTGATGATTAAGTGCTGCTAAACCCTTCTGCACCCTTATCTTTTGTATCCATATCCTTTGCACCCTAACCCCCTTTTTCATTCCCAGTCTCCGTGTAAATCATTCTAAATTGATTCTAATCTGGTTTTCCTACGTATGCTTCACCTATGTAGTAATAGAGTGAGCCTTGCCATCGAACTCTGTTAAAGTCACACTTCCACAAATATATACTAAAACCTGCTTTTTGCCAATACCTTTGATGGTGACTGAGCAGCTGAAATTACTTGTTCACAACAATTACCTTCTAAACTTTCAATGAAAGAATAGTAAGTATTCGGATTAACACCCATTACTTGGCATTTCTGCAGCATACTTCATGAAGTATGCAGGAGCTATATATTTTATAAAAAAGCCTACAGGAGCAAAATGGAACAAGATATTAAACAAACAAGTTTTTAGATCTTGTCCCACTTAATCTAATATAAAAGAATTATCATCGAGTATTGGCAAATTTATATAGTTCCCTAGTCAAAAAGGACTTGCCAACAAACAAGTTGCTTTCAACAAATACGATATTGAAAGATAAGAGATATATAATGTTACTCTTATCTGTATCACTATAAATATAAAAGCTCCTTAAAAAACCCACACATATTGAGGATGAAGCTGTTATAATGTCAATGTTCATGTAGGCCAGAAGAGGTTTACAATTTATACTGAGAAGGTGACTAGTATTAACATGTGTGTTGGGAAGGAGGTAGGTTGAATCAAGAACTGTTCTATCATTCTTTTTTATTTTGAGCTATATGAGTAGGATTTAAGTAAAAACATTTTAAAACCTAAAAGTAATTTCTCGTAACATTGGTTTTTCTGTTTTCAGCTCCTATTCCTGTACTGCTAAAGCAGGTGTTTTAATCTCAATTCTCTGTTTTCTAAATGCTTATGAAAACTGAAATTTGGAAACTCCCTTCCTTTTTTTAAAAATTGCTTTACATCTAAAATGGTCAGTTTTGCTGAGTCTCTTCTCTCAACATTTTAACTGGAAGAGCAGAATCACAGACAGAAATGCTCTAGTATTTTAAAAAAACTTCCATGCATATATCAAAACCAGGGTCTCCATTTACTGGGAACACTGAAAAATTTGTTTCCTATTGCAAAAGTATTTAGATTAGTCTGGAAATAAGTTATTAGCACTGTTACAGACATGCAGATGTTTAAATCTCAAACATGGATATTCAATTCCCGTTCAATCAAGGGCCTACATTTTAAGGCTTAGAATAACTTTTTGAAACTTAGAAAAAAGTTTTTGAAGTTTAAAAAACTACTGTCAGTCTGAAGAAGCATGAAGAGACACATTATACATGCTTTCAAGTTTGAATAGCTGTGGCAATTGATATGAAATTGATTCCTAAATCTAAATTATCTTGTTATTTTGTTATGTTCTTAAGAAAATGGGGAACCCCTGGCATGACTATGCACATAGAAGCATTGAACAGAAATGCTCACAATAGTAGTTGTCAAGACAACATGTTCATGGTACACCAGAGATTACAGGTAATGTCACATGGAGATGTCTGTTTAAGCTTAAGCTCATGATAGTATACCTTTGTATCGATCTGATACTTAACAGGATGTTAAGGTTGAGGTAGAGCACCAGTGACACAGTTTAGGTTGCTTCTGGAGACAAGTCTGAAAACCTCAGAAGTCTTTTCAGTGACCTCTATGCTACAGCCATTTTTAATATGAACAAGAACTAGCTACAAGAAACAACTCCTAAGCACAGCAAGCTAGATACAGTCCCTATAAGAGTAACCAGGAAAAAGTCAACTGAAGTTTAAAGATGACTATTTCAAAATAACTATTTCTAATTCTTTATACTTACTTAGTAAGATGTCGACATAATACATCTTTACAAATTGGCTGTTCAGCCAAAGTCAGCCAAAACTCGCAAGCCTCCAAAGCAACATTTTCATCTTGGTCCTGGGTCCTTTGAAGCATATACTACACAAAACAAAACCAATCTTGTATAAGTTTTAACTAAAGAAGCTATCAACATTGCAAAGCATGTTTGAAAAAACAGACTATGCTCCCAGAGTAATTTTGTTTCTTTGGGGCAAGGGGAAGAAACAGATATGAGACTACTTAAGGCTATGGTGAGAATAAGACAAGAGACTTATTTCTCAGTGCTAGATGATTTAGATTCTAGGATTTTCACTGTTTAAGTGAGAACATTATTACCAAAAAGAGACCCATGATAATAAAGTTTCCTGAGAATAGTGGCTTTTTTCTTTAATTATTTTACCACTCTCCCTCCTTTCTCCTTTTGAATAAGACATACTTTTGAATAAAACACTTAGTAAGATGGTAATACTTTTTATATCCAGTACCATAAAAAAGCTTCCCTTTAAAATCTTGATTACCTGACAGGATGCAATTAAGTAGAACCCATAACAGGGGAAAGAAAGGTCTCACTTTTTTCTAGCATGAATGGTAATTCAGAGATTCAGTATCAAATCTTTAAGTTTGTTGTTAAAATTTAATCCTCCTTAAACAAAAAATAATCAAATACCTGCATGAACAGAAAGGCTAAGTTGTGGTGGTTTAGTTTTCTTGGGTTTAGTTTAGGCCTTCCCTGGTAACAGGGTTATAACTAAGGAAGTATTCCATACCATTCCTTCACGTAATCAGGGGTATATAAGATGAGGAGGAAGGTTTCCTCCCTCTCTTCCTTTCGGGTGTTTGGACGACATCAGGTCTCAGTGTGTTGGCATCACTCTTATCTATATGAGCTGAGGCCTATCAGAGAAACTGGTGTCCCAGTTGCATGGAGGTGGAGGAACTGCTGCTCTTAAGGGGAGTTTGGTGAGAATTTATTGTGTTAGTTACTTTATTGAGCTTTCCCCTGAGTTTATGAGTGTGTGTATCTGTTTTGGTTTGGTTTTACCCATTTTTGTCCCTCTTCCCTTTCCCTTTTGGGGTTGTTTGGGATTCTTGTTCTGTAAATTCATAGTGTTTGATTGTATACAACTGTAATATATGTGAATATATATATACTTTTACTACAATTTTCTTTTGGTACTTTTTTTTCTTCTCTCTCGGGGGTCTGTGTGGCTGGCAGTTGGGTTTGGCAGGGAGCCACTCCAAACCTCCACATAAGTATACCACAGCTACATCAGTTTTTTGTACATGACTGCCAAAGCAATTTAGGGAAGACGCAACTTTTCAAATAGTAATTTCTGCATTCTTCCACGTCAGCTCTTATTTCTGAAACAATTGGTTCTTCCACTCATTTTAGAAGCCTCATGGAAGTCCATGCAGCTACTTTTCCTCACACATTCACTTAAAATGAGCAAAAGAAATCCACCTTCAGAATTACCATTTTGTTCTCAAAATTAAATAGAATGGGGCAACCTATATTATCCTTATGCATTTCAGGGATGCAAGATTTGCAACAAACATATCCCTTCCTACAGAGTTGCATCAACAGAAACATGACCAGCAGGTCAGGGGAGGTCATTCTCCCCTACCACTCCACTCTGGTGAGACCCCATCTGTAGTACTGCATCCACCTCTGGGGGCCCTAACGCAAGTCCAGCAGAGGCCATGAAGATGTTCAGAGGGATGGAGTACCTCTCCTATGAAGACAGGCTGAGAGAGTTGGGGTTGTTCAGCCTGGAGAAGAGAAGGATTCAAGGAGACCTTCTAGCACCTTCCAGTACCTAAAGGGGCTCCAAGAGAGCTGGACAGGGACTTTTTACAAGGGCATAGAGTGACAGGACAAGGGGGAATGGCTTCAAGCTGACAGAGTGCAGGGTTAGATTAAATATTAGGCAGAAATTCTTTACTGTGAGGGTGGTGCGGCACTGGAACAGGTTGCTCAGAGAGGTTGTGGACTCCCTTCCCCATCCCTGGAAGTGTTCAAGGCCAGGCTGGATGGGGCTCTGAGTAACCTGATCTAGTGGAAGGTGTCCCTGCCCATGGCAGGGGAGTTGAAACTAGATGATCTTTAAGGTCCCTTCCAACCCAAACCATTCTATGATTCTATGAACTACACTAAATTGCAAGTGTTTCCTAAAGGGTCATTATTGTGATTAAGAACTGACAGGAGCAAAAACACTGCTCTATTCTGACTCATGAACAGATTACAGCTTGGAAAAGTTGAAAAATGTCCTATTGGAGATTAGGAATAAATTCTTCCCTGTGAGGGTGAAGAGGTTCATTAATGCAACTGAAGTGATTTGGCATTTTTCCCCAGAAGGCTTGAAAATCCATACTTTTGTTGTATCCAGTTATTTGTTAAAAAGACAAAAACAGAATGACAAAAAGTAATTCCTGTTTGAAGGCGCTCCTCACACTGTCATTTTCTCTTTAAGCATATATTATAATATATGCTCCATGAAGTTAGATAGCAATAGATTGAAAAGGCTACTTATACTCAGTGGTATAAGAGTCATATACACAGCATGGAAATCATAGAAAGGTTTGGGTTGAAAGGGACCTCAAAGATCATCTAATTCCAACACCCCTGCCATGGACAGGGACACCTTCCACTAGACCAGGTTGCTCAAAGCCCAATCCAGCCTGGCCTTGATCATTTCCAGGGATGGGGCATCCAACAACATTGCTGGGCAACCTGTGCCAGTGCCTCACCACCCTCACAGGGAAGAATTCCTTCCTAATCTCCAATCTAACCCTGCTCTCTAACAGTTTAAAACCACTGCCCCTTGTCTTGTCACTACAATTCTTGATAGAGTCCTTCTCCATCTTTCCTGTAGGCCCCCATAGTAAGAATAGTGATAGTAGGAGCAAAGCAAAGTGTGGGAAATATTATTTGAAGACTTTTAGGTCTTTTTAGTATTTCACAGAATATTCTGAGTTGGAAGGGACCCACAAGGATCATAGATTCCAACTCTGAAGTGAATGGCCCATACGGGGATTGAACCACAACCTTGGTGTTATTAGCACCATGCTCTAACCAACTGAGCTAATCTCAAGGTCATTCTTGTGCCATAGTTTAATAAGTACTTTTAATAATAAGCTAAAAAATTCTACTAACTTTAGGCAGTGGAAATAGTTGCTTCATAACAAAAAATTACAAAATAGCATAGGAATATTATTCAGAACTGGTTAGCGTACTCTGTAACAATGTTGTGTTAGTCTTGCTATGTCAAACTATCAAGAAAAGAAGAGCATGATGCAGAAAGCATTAAGACACATCCTTTGAGCAATAACAGACATCTATCTGAAAGCAACAGGATGCACACAATCTTATTACTTCAGCAACAAGCTGAGTTTCTGTGTTGTAACTTCATACTATCAACACCATTCATTTGAAGTAATCTCATTATGCATTGTTGAGGGAGGAAGGGGTTGAAAACAGAAGACCGGCGAGGAGAAAAGAGAATAAGTTGTTTTTAGAATTGTTTTTGTTCAAAGACCAATCTTGCAGATGGGAAATGCTAAGAATATTGCTTCAGTGTGGGAATCTTCACACCCTGCATTTCCTTTGGGTTGTTTTCTGTCTGTTGAAAGAAATGGAATTCTCTCAAGGAAGATGACAGAATGTTGTTAAAACTTAAAAGCATTCTTTCTCAGAGGCTTTGGGGGAAGTGAGATAAGAAAGAAAGTTTAGAACTGTAAAAACAGCCTAGTAAGCCACTTGCGCATGCGTCAGGCCTTTGATATGGAAGGCAAAACCCAGACCGGGTTGGCGCTTTTTGCCCCTGCTATGCTTTGACTTAGCAGTGTATGT
>JAXCLP010000085.1:3330692-3341183 GCA_035584035.1 Lepidocolaptes lacrymiger
TTTTGCAATTGGACTTGCCTATCTCGCATTGGCCTTTTTAGCCACCAGCGTGCTTGTAGCAAGCGTGGGTAGAGCCCCTGTAAATGTTCGTTCACAAAGCCTAGCCATGATGATGTATTTGTTTCTGTATTGCAATATTTTGCATCTACTGTTCAGGTGGGTAGTGGACAATCTAAAAGAGACATTTTGAAAAATTCCGCATTTGGTTGCATTTTGTGACACTGGAGGAAAATTGGCAGACCCCTTGGGGGAACAGCTACCAGGGAGAATTTAATTATTGTAATCAATGGTAGCCATTATGGAACATGGAATTATAATTTGTTACAGTTAATGCTGTTTTTAAGTTGGGAACAGAAGTGGGATGAGTTACAGTAAAAGTGCCATTTTCAATAACAGACCTTAAGAACTGGAAATTGATGGTGGGCACTTGAGGAGATAACCTAGACAAAATGGCAAAAGCATTTGAAATTATGATTAAAACCCAGGAGCTTGACTGGAAGGTTATTGATACTATGTTAGAAATGTTGTTTGATAGTATGGAAAAAGAAATGGTTGTTAAAATTAATAGGAGTTTTGAGGAACAGCAGATTTTGACAGGTAATGTATAGGGTACATTGGACATTGACTATCTCAACGCGGATCCTGAATGGGATCCTAACAACCCTATTTTTAGAGAAAGGTTAAATAGATACCAGCAATGGATATTATATGGAATTAAACATGCCATGCCAAAGGGAATTAACATGTAAAAATTATTTTAAATTAAGCAGGATTGCAGGTGTATTGGGTCTGGCTGAGCTGGAGTTCATTTCCCCATAGCAGCCCTCACAGAGCTATGCTTTGCATTGGTAGCTAGAAAGGTGCTGATAACACACCAGTGTTTTGGCTATTGCTGAACACACCACAGTACTATAACAGTCCTCCCCCAATTGAGGGCAAGATTCTGGGAGGGCATGCAAGTAGGCCAGCTGACCCAAACTAACAAAACGGATATTCCATACTACATGATGTCAGGTCAGATATAAAAGCTAAGGGAAGGAGCAGGCAGTGGGGGAATTTGTTGTTTCCAATGACTGCCTGCTAAGAAACCATTACACATTGCTGAAGCCCTGATTCCTGATACATGGCCAGACATTGCTACTGATGGGAAGTAGAGAATAAACATTGTTATTCTTTGCTTCAGTTTTGCACAGGCAAGGTTTTGCTTTTTGCTTTAGTAAACTGCTTTATCTCAACCCACAAGTCATTTTCCATCTTATCCTCTCTCCACGTTATGGCTGGGAAGGGGAGTGATAGAGCATCTGGGTGAGCACCTGGCATCCAGCCAAGGTCAACCCACCACAGCAGGGAATTGAACAGCCTACTGAATTTTTAAACCATCTGAAAGAAACAGCACAAAAATATATTAATATCAATCCTGAAACAGAGGAGGGAAGGACTCAACTAGCCCCAATATTTGTGGGGCAGTCCTCAGATGACATTAGGAGGAAATTACAAAAAGCTAGGGGACAAGATCAGTATAATTTAGGGACGCTGTTGGATATTGCCTGGGCTGTTTATCGGAAGAGGGAAAATCAGAGGGAAACAATTAAGCAGAAAGTAGTTGCAGTTATAGAAGGAATCTCTAAGGCAATAGTGCCCTCAGGGAGAGGAGGAGGAGAGTGATGTGGACAGCCTACCTTGAACTCCCCCAGGGAGACCTGGTATCAAACAATGTGCATACTGTAAGAAAAACAGACATTGGAAATGGGATTGTCTGCAACTGAACTATAAGAACTCTCTGAACCCTCTCATGGCAATCATCAATGATGACTGAGTGGGACCAGAGGATTCTTATCCAGCAGAACCTCTGATTACAGCTAAGCTGGGGAATGAAGAAATAGAATTTTTAGTAGATACAGGAGCTAGTTACTTTGTGTTAAATACAGTTAAAGAAAACTTAAGTAACAATTCTATAACAATTGTCAGTGCAACAGGGAATCGCGAAACTCAGCCATTTTTTAAGCCCATTGATTTTAAATTAGGAAAGCAGTGGATGACTCACCAGTTTTTTATTTACCTAATTCATCAAAGCCTCTCCTTGGGAGAAATCTATTGGAAAAATTAAATGCCAAGATCAAATTTAAAAATGACAAAATATTATTCCAAGCCTAATTCTATGGAAGCTTCTATTTTTGCACTACAGTCCCCAAAACCGAAAGTGATCCATCTGCCAGAATCCCTTGAGGATGCAGTGATTCCGATAGTATGGGCTGGAGAGGTGCCTGGGTGATCCAAAAGAGCAGAATCCGTGAGAATTAAATTGAAACCTGGAGCAGGATTGGTAAAGCAAAAGCAATACTCTTTGAAAATAGTTATTATCCCTTGTAGAAAAAATTATGAAATTTGGCTTGTTAAAAGAATGTGACTCTAAATTTAATACTCCCATTTTGCCAGTCAAGAAAGCAAGTGGAAGGGATTACCAGTTGGTACACGACCTTAGAGCTGCAAATAAAATAGAAGATATACAGCCAGTAGTAGTAAATCCTTACACTTTGTTAACTACCCCAAATGAAAGTCTAAAGTGGTTTACAGTACTAGATTTGAAAGATGCCTTTTTCCGTATCCCTTTGAGTTCTGGAAGTCAAGAGCTTTTTGCTTTCGAATGGGAAAATCCAAACACAGGGAGGAAAACCCAGCTGACTTGGACAGTCCTCCTACAGGGGTTTAAAAATAGCCCCACAATATTTGGAAATCAATTGGCAAAAGAACTGGAGGAATGGAGAAATCAAAATCCTATTGGAGCCTTATTACAGTATGTAGATGACATTCTGACAGCCACTGAAACTAAACAGCAATGTTGGAATTAGACTGTGGCACTATTGAATTTCCTTGGACTGAGTGGATATAGAGCATCCAAAACCAAAGCGCAAGTAGTCCAGACCACAGTAACCTACCTGGGTTTCAGAATTCTCCAAAGACAACAGAGGTTGGGAAGGGAATGGAAAGAAGCAATCTGTCAGCTCCCACAGCCACAAACAGTGAGAGAATCACATACATTTCTCGTCATGGTCAGATGATGTCGACTGTGGATCAGCAATTACTGGTTGCTAGTGAAGCCACTGCATGAGCTATTGAAGACAGCTCAGAAGGACTTTACAGTCTGGACTGATGTTTCACAAGCTGCCTTCTTGCAGCTCAAGCAAGCTCTTATGCGGGCCCCTGCTTTGGGACTTCCAGACCCAACGTGCCTGTTTGAACTACTCACCTATGAAAGACAAAACGTAGCACTGAGAGTATTATCGCAGTACCTGGGTGATCAGAGGTAGGCTGTGGCCTACTTTTCAAAACAGCTAGATAATGTCAGCCAAGGCTGGCCTAGTTGTTTAAGGGCAGTAGCATCTACTGTTCTCTTGATCTAGGAAGCTCGAAAACTAACTCTGGGACAAAGTATTGCTGTTTATGTACCACATATGGTGCAGTTGGTACTCAAGCAGAAAGGGGACCACTGATTATCTCCTAGTTGGATGTTAAAATACCAGGTAGTCTTGCTGGAGCAAGATGATGTAACACTCAAAGCACCTTCTATTGTTAATCATGCTATGTTCTTACCTGCCCAACAAGTAGAAGGAACCTCAGAGCATCATTGCTTCCAGACTATAGAAGAAGTGTGCTCCAGCAGACCTGACTTAGGAGACAGCCCCTTGGAAAATCCTGATTGGGAATTGTTCACTGATGAAAGCAGCTTTGTCCAGAATGGAAAACAATTACCTGGATACGCAGTAACTAACCACCATGAGATAATTGAATTGGGGACACTCCCCTCTGATGTTTAGGCCCAGAAAGTGGAACTACTTGCACTCACTCAAGCTTTGGAATTGAGTAATGGAAAACAAGTTAATATTTGGACTGATTCGAGATACGCCTTTGGAGTGGTACATGCACATGGAGCCATCTGGAAAGAGAGAAGACTCCTGACAGCACAAGAAACGCTGATCAAAAATGGCAAACAAATCTTGGACTTACTTGAAAGTACCCAGAAACCAGCAGAGGTTGCTGCCATGCATTGCAGAGCACATCAAGGGAGTAAGACCAAACCAGAATTGGGGATCATTTAGCCAATAAGGCTGCCAAAGAAGCTGCAGAAAAAGGCACATTAGAGAATAAAGTTTTGTCTTTAATACCCCTGACAGAGATACTTCTCCCAGTAGAAAAACCACAGTATAGTGCTAAGGATTGTCAACTCATTGAAACCTCGGAAGCAAAATTTGATTCATGAAGCTGGGCAGTTTCCCCAGCTGGGTAAATAACAGTCCCTGAACCAATCTTGCATGAACTAGTGGACTGGGAACATGAAGCTACTCATTGGAGTGTAGAAAAATTATTGAAACATTTGCACAAGTCGGTTATAGGTCCAAAAATTACACAAATTGTACAAGCAGTTAGACAGCAATGTGGCTGCCTAAGAGAAATAATCCAACACTGTCAATAAAGTAGTGATAGGAGCTATAAAATCTGGAAATGTTCCGGATGAATATTGGCATATTGATTTCACTAAATTGCTCAGAAAAGGAGGGTATAAACATCTCCTAGTCTTGGTGGATTCCTTCTCTGGGTGGCCAGAATCTTTTCCTTGTCACACCAACCAGGTTAGGGAAGTGACTAAAATACTGTTGAATCAAATAATACCTAGATTCAAGGTACCTTTGGGATTGTCATCAGACAAAGGCTTTATTGTAGAAGTGGTACAAGTCAGGAAAGCCTTGGGAATAGCCTTGGGATCTTCATATCCCTTATAGGCCCCAGGCTAGTGGCATAGTAAAGCAAATGAATTATCCAATTAAATTGCAAATGGGTAAAATATGCCAAGAAACTTCCCTGATATGGGTTCAAACTTTGCCTATTGCTCTACTTTGAATTAGAATTCAACCATGGGGCTCCAGCAAAATAAGCCCCTATGAATTGCTATATGGCTGACACTACCAAGTACCACACATTCCTGGAAACATACATGCAAAGAGAAAATTTGACCTGAATAATGACCTCATTTTTCTTAGCAAAATCCTACAGGATTTGCGGCAAGCAGTGGTGATCTCAAAGCCGAGGGGATTGAACACACCAGCGCACAAGTTTCAACCAGGAGACTGAGTCTACTTGAAAGATGAGGAAATTGCTCCACTACAACCGAAGCGGAAAGGACCTTTCCAGATACTATTGACAACTTTTACTGCATTAAAATTAGATGGAGTAAAATCATGGATACATTATTCCAGAATTAAAAAGGCCAAAGTCCCTTGGGTAATTGATCAGTTGTCTGAGAAGAAACAAAATGTTAAAGTCCTGTTTTGCTATCCTGACAATAGTTAATTCAGTCTTGACTTGGGAGCAAAATTTACATCTCATTTTATTACAAAATGTGACCCAAGTGTTACATAAAAATTATTGTTGTGTGTGTACTCATTTACCTGAAAACACAATGAAGCCATTAACCATTTATGCATTTCCAATTCCTGGAGAAATTAATACTAGTCACTGGGTGAGCACTTCCTTTCACCAAAGAGTAGACATACCAGTTAGTGTGCAAGCACCCACCAACATCCCTTATAATCATACATGTGTACAAAGATGCAATCCTCCTAAAGGAACAGGAATATTAGATTGTATTAATGGAAGTGGCACGTTTGTCAGAAATCACACACAACGTACTCAAACACTAATATTGGGGAAATGAATCATCCTTGGTCAGTACCAAATGGATCAGGGTGGTATTGGATAGGTGAAAATAAAGCCTGCAAAGTGCTACCACTAAGCTTGAAAGGCATTTGTATTTTAGGAGCCTTAGTCCCCAATATAACAGTAATTGATAAAGATCAAGTGCCCTCAGAATTATGGATAAGAAGCTATTTGGGGCATACAAAACGAACCTTAAATGCTATAGCGGAGCAACCAACTAAATTTCATAGTTTGGTAAGATGGCTTTTACCCTGGCTAGGAGTGAGTGAATCAGAAAAAAGAATAGTAAACATTTCTGCTACCATAGAATATTTAGAAAATTGTACAATGGATGCCATTACTGCGTTACAGGAAGAAGTTAATAGCTTGTCACAAGTTGTTTTACAAAACCGAATGGCATAGACCTTCTTTTAGCATCTTAAGGAGGAGTATGCACTGTCATTATCACCAGTTGTGCATACATTGACCAGAGCGGTAGTGTGTCTACAGATATTCAGGAAATTCGTAAACAAACTCAAATTTTACATGAGTTAGCTCAAGATGACACCTCTTTAGGTTTTCAAGAAATCTGGAATACCCTGACCTCCTGGTACCTGATTTTAGGTGGCTAAAGAAGCTCTTTATACCTATAATCTTAATAATCACCATTTGTATTTTAACTTGCATCATGTTTCAGTGTTATAGTTGTTGCAATGCCTTACGCTATAAAATAAAATATAGATATTAAGAAACTAATTCCCTTAAGGAACTTAGTCTCAAGAAAAGGGGGGATTTGATAGGAGAAACAGAAACATTACTCACAGCATCCTGGAATGCCCAAATAAGGAACAATAGAAGTCCTAGAGAATTAGAGAAGGGATGTAACTCAAGCAAACAAGATGCAAGCTGAACTCTGTGTACCCAAATAAGATAAAAACCAAATGTTATAGTTTTTGTGGTGGAACACAATAACGCTATGCCTCCTTAAGAACTGAGGTCAAGAAGACACAGAAGGACTAAATAAGGACTTCCAATAGAGGTGTGACCATTTAAAGCCAAGTAATGAATATGTATTAAGTAAGCAAGAATATCTTATGAATATGTAAACAGTGTATCATAAAACCCCCTGTCTATCTGTCATTTGGCACGTTCAATTAGAGGAACTATCCTCCAAACATCCAGCATGCTGAATAAAGAAAGCCCTTTTAAACACCTACAAATTGGTGTTAAGTAGTTTATTTCTGCTGCTTTTCTGTATCAATCTTAACCTGATTCTCCTCCCCACCAGGAGGGCAGATAGGGGAGCAAGTGTCTGTGTGGCACTTAGTTACTTAGGGGTGAAACCATGACATTGCTTTATAACAGAAATCAGCTGATACAAGCTGAATGCCTTTCTGAACTTGCACTCAACCCCTGTTTTTTCTACTGTACTCAATATACATTTATTTTACTTTTTTCTAGGTTTTGGAGTGGACAAGGAAAATTACTATGATTGTAGTAATTGGGGGAAATCATATTCTCAAAGAGCAGACAGAAAAGCAACATTACTTAGAATTAAGTAAAAATAACACAAATATCCATGTTATGGAAGAGGTATACTAAAACACAGTATTTAGGAAATCAGAAAAACATTCAATAAAATACTTGTAGTTGATGTTCTGATCACCACACTTTATCTACTGTTTTCTGACAGAAGCTATTTAAAAAACATAAACTCATTATGTCAGTGTATGTAATATCTGGTGGAATGATTCCCTGAAGAGGTGCACATATGGGGGAGCAAAGAGGAAATTAGCTAACAGAAGTGTTTCACTGATGCAAGTGGAGTGCTGAAATAGTTCTGAAGTCATACCTTTACCTTATTCCCAGTTTTAGGTATAAAAATTGTCAGCAAGCTGAATTTCAGTAGATTCAAGTAAACTTATGTTCAGTCACATTTAAAGAGATACGAGCTGAATTGCTAAATCAGTTTTAAGAGAATAGGAAGGAAAAATATATTTGTATATTCACACTGATAATATCAGAATCAAAACATGGTGCAGTTGTGACAATTATCAGAAGCAAACAGTTTTAGGAGTTTAATAACTCTCACTACTGCAGCTCTCAGTAACATTTTCAGTGTGCAAAAGACAGTAATAAGACTAAACTTACCTACAGTAGCTCTAATTAAGGGGGAGGAATCACCAATGTTGTTCAAACATTCACTTTTAATGAAGTCGGTTACCCCATTTGGAAAGTTGTGAAAATGTGCTTTTACATTATTCTTCAAGATGAGACCACTCAAGGAACGTGTCGGCTCATCTGCAACAAAAAATAACTTCAATCAGCTCATAGGATAAAGTAAATTTCCAGAACAATGCAAAAGATCAAAGCTTACAATGATAGATATTAATCTTTATTTCTTTATCTCTCCTTCCAAATACACCCATCAATTTACATAGCAAAGTCTTTTAGTTTCAGAATTCACTCGTGAGCAGACTCATGTTTAGTTTTTCAACCAAGGGCATGAGTAACTTGGTATTACTTTTGAAACATGCTAAAAGTGAGATGTAGATGTTCTACATAGAAAGTATTAGCTGATAGTATAAGAAAATTTAAATTTACAGTTTACAGCAATCCTAATCAACACATGAAGCTAATTTTAATCAGCATTTTAGCCTTTGGTCAGTTGTGCACCCCCAGCCTACTCACTGGAGGGATGGTGTGAGAAGCGGAAAAGGCCTTGGCTCTGTGTAAGCTCTGCTCAGCAATAACTAAAACATCTCTATATTATCAACATTGTTTCCAGCACAAATCCAAAACACAGTCCCATATCAGCCACTGTGAAGAAAATTACCTCAGCCAAAACCAGAACAGAAGCCCTGATTTTGGCAAGAAGTAAGTATGTTCAAAGTTCATTTGCACCAAGAGTTACAGTTTACACACAGATCTATTCTAGACCTTCAAAACAATTAACACCCTAAAAGAAATATAAGCAAAATAAGATATATGACTTTCTATTATAAAGTACTTTAAAACTAAAAGTTACTGCATCATAACACAAGGACTCTTAGCATATCCATGATGATTGACTGAGGGTCATTAAAAATACTTTCTATCACAATCAGTACTAGTTGAACAGAAATGGCACTTTTCAAAAGAGGGGCTATTGCTAAAATTAATTTCAGCCCACTGATTATGAATTCCAAAACCAGAATGCTGTATATAAGCATAAAAACAAGATTAAAAAGTATATTTCAGTCTTCCTAAAGAAGCATTAATTTTCACGCACTGTAACTATATATGTATTGATTTACAAACATAGCTTTTACATAGAATTCAGTAACTTCAAAAACCGGGAATCCATCCTATGCATATATATTTAAAAAAATTCTATAACTTTACCTATACTACAGGTTTTAAATACCCACCAACTTCTAAACAATGTAAATATAAAAGTTCTTCCACTTGCATGGCACTGCATTTTAAGGGCAAACAACTATTCTGGGAGAATGGATTTACAATTTTAAACAAAAATATTAAAAACTAGATGAGTGGACATATCTCTCACAACTACAGAACATGGTTATGAGATGTAACAAGTATTACTATCACTATTACTTGGCAAGTCAAATGAAGCAATTTTATCATTTTTTTAAAATTTTGAAGATGTCAATAACAAAGGTCAGATGGAGAATGTCTTAAAGAAAGACATTCTCACTTGAACTCTTGATCAGTCTTAGGTTTGTCTGAAATGCTTTCTGAATACAAAGTAAAATCTCTCCATTAATTATTACACCAATTTAATATGTCCAATTATGATTTCCTTGCATATCTATAATCCACTGATAGGTATGCACATATCCAAGAAATCCAGTCCTCCATAAACAGTTATTAAGAATTAATGTTGTGTCGGACCAGGAAGGAAGCCAAAGGAGTTTTCATTTACACATTATTTACAGCCCTTGCAAGCCACAATGAATGCATTATTTTTAGCAGCCACAGTTAGACATAGAATCACAGAATCATTTAGGACAGAAAGGACTTTTAAAATCGAGTCCAACCATTAACCCAGCACTGCCAAGTCCACCACCAAACCATGTCCCCAAGTGCCACATCTACATGGCTTTTAAATCCCTCCAAGGATGGTGACTCCATCACTGCCCTGGGCAGCCTGTTACAGGGCTTGACAACCATTTCTGTGAAGAAATTTTCTCTAACATAAAATCTAAACTTCCCCTGGTGCAACTTGAGGTCATTTCCTCTCATCCTGTCACTTGTTACCTGGGAAAAGAGACTGACCCCCACCTTGGTATAACCTTCTTTCAGGTAGTTGTAGAGAGCAATAAGATTTTTCCTGAGCCTCCTTTTCCCCAGGCTGAGTCCCCTGAGCTCCCTCATCTGCTTCTCATCAGACTTGTGCCCCAGACCCTTCACCAGCTCTGTTGCCCTTCTGTGGACATGCTCTTGCACCTCAATGTCCTTCTTGTAGTGAGGAACCCCAAAATGAACACAGAAGTTGAGGCCCAGCCTCACCAGTGCTGAGTGCAGGGGGACAATCACTGCCCTGGTCCTGCTGGCGACACTATTGTTGATACAGGCCAGGATGCCATTGGCCTTCTTGGCCACCTGGGCACACTGCTGGCTCATGTTTAGCGACTGTCGACCAGCACCCCCAGGTCCTTTTCTGCCAGTCAACTTTCGAGCCACTCTGCCCCCAGCCTATAGCACTGCTGTTGTGATCCAAGCGCAGGACCCAGCACTTGGCCTTATTGAACCCCATACAATTGACCTCAGCCCACCAATCCAGCCTGTCCAGAT
>JAXCLP010000085.1:3422396-3443501 GCA_035584035.1 Lepidocolaptes lacrymiger
GTTCTCTAAATTTAAAGGAGAGGGATTATTTATTGGCCAACATAGATATCTTAGTTCTCCTTTGAACTAAGACACTTTTATTTTCTAGTCAAAAATCAGCAGCCTCTAGTGGCCAAGGTTTTCTGTCTCCATAGCCAATGGTAGAATAAAAGGAACAGAGCAAGGTACATTTAATTTTTCATACTCATGAGGAATAAGAGGTCATGAAAGTTTCCTCTGCAGGTACTACAAAAGGAAAAGTTCTCTAGTCAAATGTATATGTAGAATCTACCACTAAAAAAAACCCTCTATCTAATCTACCACTACATTTCGGTAGTTGCCAGAAACAGTAAAAATTTAAGAGAGCTCATCAACAAGCTCACTTCCAGACCAAGTTGTGATTTCCCAGCAGTATCACTCTCAATCTCTACCAGTTGCTACTGCAGTCACTATTATAATAGAATCATAAAGGTTGGAAAAGACCTCTTAAGATCACCAAGTCCAACCATCAACCCAGCACCACCAATAAATCAGGTCCTCAAGTGCTGTATCCACACATTTTTTGAACACTTCAGGAGTGGTGACTCCACCACTTCCCAAGGCAGCCTATTCCAATGCTTGACAACCCTTTCCATGAAGAAATTTTTCCTAATATCCCATCTAAACCTCCCCTGGTGAAACTTGAGGCCATTTCCTCTCATTCTGTCACTTGTTACTTGGGAAAAGTGACTGACACCCATGTTGCTATAATCTCCTTTCAGATAGTTGTAGAGAGTGCTAAGGTCTCCCTCTGAGCCTCCTCAAGACTAAACACCCCCAGCTCCCTCAGCTGCTCCTCATTAGACTTGTGCTCCAGACCCTTCACCAGCCTTCGTTGCTCTTCTCTTGACTCACTCCAGCACCTCAATGTCTTTCTTGAAGGGAGGGGCCCAAAACTGGACATACCTTTCAAGGTGTGGCCTCACCAGTGCCTTGTACAGGGGGACAGTCACTTCCCTGGTCCCACTGGCCACACTATTTCTGATACAAGCCAGGATGCCATTGGCCTTCTTGGCCACCTGGGCACACACTGGCTCATGATAAGCTGGCTGTCAACCAGCACCCCCAGGTCCTTTTTTGCGTAGTATTTCTCTAGTATTATGAGATTCTAGAATTGTTTCAATCCTTTTTAGAAGTTACTTTCTCCCTTTCCAGTGCATTGTCTTGTGATATCACTGACAATGTCAACTAGTCAGCTACAGAAATATTTTCTTTAATGAAGAAAAAACTCACTGAAGTTTTATATAAGATGCAGCATTTAAAGTATAATTAATACAAATAGCAATTACATCCATTGTTTTTCCTAGACGTGCAGACCAAAATCAGAGGGATGAAGTCACTATGTAGCTTGCTTTATTTCTTTATAATGAAATACATCACATTTTTAGTAAAGCAAGTTTAAGATGTCACTACACAAGTCTAGTGCAAAAGTACATTCCATGTTAAATTAGTACATCTGAAATTTAGACTGACAATATTCATTAAACATTTTATGTGTTCTCAGTTTTCAGATTCTGACTTCTGAACTAGTAAGAATTTAAGACATGCTTGCTTACCATAAAGGAACACTATATTATAATAAAGTACATACCTATGCTCTGCCTCAAGTGAGCTTGAAAGAATATCTGCCTGAGGGAAAGCTGAAGATCGAATGATCTGTTGAGCATTGCCATTCTCTTGCAGAATTTCATTTTCAAAGTTTTGGTTTATATCTCTCACGTGATGAGGACTGTTGCTGTTGTGCAAGTTAAAGGACTCATCATCCTGTTAATAATAATTATTATTACAAAGTTTAAAAGTAAATTTCATTCACAAGTAAATGTTTGCAAATGCTTCAATCCAGTGATTCTTTTTAATTTAAATTAAGTTTAAATGGATATGCTCTATACTACTTTGGGGGTAATTCTGTTCATGCTTCTAGAGTTTGCAATACCTGGATACTACAGAAATCCTAAGTTATTCCACTGATCAAGTAATATAGAAATCAACTCCCATGCTCAGTCTCAAACTTTTTTCTACAAAGCTTCAAACATATCTTAAAATTCAAACTTATCTCTATAAGCATGAAAGGCAGCTTAAATGTTATCTGTTGAACTCACAAACAAGGTTCCTACTTAAATATCAGAGCCATGTATGTCAGAACAGGGTTAAAAGCAAAGAGTTCTCAAGTTTGCTTAGTTTAAGGGGCAGGTCACAGCCAACTTACCTCAACCAGCAAATTAATCTGCCACAAGTTCAGAAAGACTGGATAGTGCTCTTTACATTCAGACAACAGTTTCCCCTAAATGCATCACAGCTTCTCAGGCTGTTGTTACAGCAACTGTAACTTATTAGTCATGAAATAAGAACTAGGAAGAAAGTTTATTTAGAAAGAACTAGGAAGAAAGTTTATTTAGAAAGCAGACTGTTCTGGATCACTCAAATATTAAAAGCTCTTTAATCCTATAAATCAGAGATGTTTTTTTAAACTCTACTCATTCAGCAACTTGTAATTCTTATTTAGTAATGAGCCAAATAGCCTCAGAAGTCTTACCAACTGTCAAAACAAAGAGAGTAGTATGAACATTATCTAGCTAACACCCTTCTGACAACAAAATCCCTAAACTTGGCATATAACAGCATTATCCATAGCAGGAGGCAACTGCTCAACCAGTCAGTTCTGCACTTGTACAAAATCATACTTGAGTCCATGATCAAGACCATCCATCATCATTCCCATCCCACTCACAGTGCTGTTGGTCTCCAGAAACTTTAGAATGCTCAGCAAGAATTTCATAAGAACAAGTACCTAATAAACATATATTCACCTGTTAAATCATGCATCTCATATAAATGTAAAATAAAATTAATAAAAATATTAAACAATTTTAATCTATTAGGGAAAAAGAGCTTCTGAGCATGAATAACTGCTGATCGCAATTTGTCTCATTATTTCAGAGGTGAAATCTGTTACTGCAGACCTTAAAATTCCATCAACAGGATCATGTCATAAAAAGTCTGTTGCACGGTTATCTCCCTATCCATTCAATTGCACACCATGTCTTCTACCGATGATCATTAAAATGAATGTTAGAAGTAGGACAACTATTAGTTACCCGATTTGTTTAACGTCTTTTCAGAGCTGTTAGTGAAACAGCAAGGGCAGAGAAGATGCATGCACTTACTGAATAACTCCAGGCTATGTGATACATACACCTGTCCAAGGACATTACAATTTTTCACTACTAAACACCCCCTCCCACACACATATTGCTTCTGAAAATCAGGGACAACAAAATACATTTGATATAAGTATCATGAAGATATTAAGAACTCAAGACAATTTCAGGAACAGAAATCCTCACCAAATTCACGTTCAGAATTCTGAAGCTCAAGACAGTGTTTCCTAAGATCTTTTTAATTTTAAATCAAAATTTTCTGTATTTCTTAAACACAGATGAACAGCATGTCCCCCAACATTCATCTCAGGGTGCTCAGCCATAAAATGCCTAATGGAAAGATGCATACCTTTCCCAACTGACACATACAGCTAAGTTATACAGTCCCATTAGAACAAATTTTATTTTGTCCAAAATAGGAACAGGGTCAGAAAAGTGAATCTTACTTTTATGAGCAATGTATACTGGCACTGTTTCCTTTTTCATGTATCTGAATAACCCTTTCTCAAACCCACTCATTTTATTTGTCTGGCTGATTTGTAATTTATGCCCCTTTTTTTTGTTTACACTTTAAATCACTAATTTAGAGCAAACATAGGCTTTTAATCACCTCATCCTGAATAATACATTACATTTCTTCACTTGGACTATATATGATAAATATGCTTATGGCTTGTTGGTGGCTGGTAGCCCTGACAAAAATATTCTCAGGTGCCAGCTATGCACTGCACAAACTGATTCAATTTGAAAGAAAACTGACACCTCCAAGTTCACAATTAGGAAGTAAACCCAGGTTCTTTATATATGCATAAATCAAACTACTGCCCCTATGACTAGACCAAGAATAGAGAACTTTTGGCTATCTAAACACTCCAATTAGAAAGGAAATGGTTTAAGAAGCAGAACCAAGTTTTTCCATTAATTCTTCTAGGATAACTAACAGCCAAGGTGTGAAACACTGACTGCCCTCCCACAAAGATTAGGTTAGCATACTTTATTGTTGCTAATAAACTCAGGTACATCTGTCTCTAACACATATTAACAGATACTGGAGAAAGAAAAAAACCAAACTAAGAAGCACTGAAGAAAGAGTAGTACTTGGAGTAACTTTTAAAAATTCATCAAAAGGTAATTACTTCCCTTCATTTAGAGATCAAGACCATGACTTAACAGCAGTTTACAGCCAAATAAAAAGTAGTTTATGTTTGGTCTGAGAACTGTTACTGCTGGATCTACAATAGTATGAAAAAAACTACCTTCTCTTGCCCAGCATGATTCTCGTCTTCACGTTCCTCTTCCACTCTATCTTGTTTCAATGCTTTCAAAAATTCACTCTTATCAGTCCGCATTTTTGTCAATTTTGTTAAACGAGGCTGACCAACTTTGTCAATAGGGGATGACAAATTTGACCAATTACACTAATATAGGGGAAGGTCAGAAAAAAAGAAAAAAAATATTAGAAGTCTATTCATTTAGAAAACTTTGAATGAAAGACAAAGACTCACAGGCACCTGTAGTTTCATGTATATCCACAATAAAAAGTAGAGGGGAGATGTTGTTGCCTAAAATAAAGGAAAAAACTTTCGAGACAATATTAGTATAGATAAAATAGAGAGCTGATCATTTAATGAAAGCGCTTTCAGGTGCTACACAATACATAGGTGCACACCCAGTATAGGGTTCTTACAAATTTATAACACTACTTAATTATCATATCTAATGGGTACATCCAACCCAAAAACCTTTTGCCCTTGGTACCACTCTCAGAACTGCCCTACTGGAGCCCCTCTGAGGGTTCTGGGCCTTATATCTTGTTTTGGCTAAAATATGTCTTATTATTCCGGTCCAGGTGTCCCAAACAAGATGTCCTTGCTGAAATCTCTTTCCTTGAAAAGACCATTAAACAAATTCAGGAATGTAACACAAACCACAAACCGTGAGAAAGAGGTTTAGAAACTGTTAGCTGCTACCTCAAGTGTGAGAAACTATACAGCTATATTAAGATCTCCAAATATATAAAAATCTTAAGACATCAATACAGTTCTTAGATGTAACCCCAGAGATGAAGGTTTATGAAGCCTTGTTAACAAACAGTGAAACTTCTGAAGTGTTCACACTATTAGCAGTTTTGAACTTTAAATCTACCAGGTTACCCTTCCTAATGCACCATTTTCACTCCAAATCAAACTTACTACAGTGTTTAAAGGCCAGTGATGCACCTTCTATATTTCTCCCACACTAACTTCCACAAAAACAAACTTATTTAATATAGTTCTCCATAAGACTTACTGATCCTGTTATCCAACCAACCAAATTTAAAATTTGATAGATTTGATAAAAACTACAGACACTGCTTTACCTCTTTTATCAAATTCTGTGATACAGTAAATGCCTTGGCAGTTGATTTGAGAGGACTGAAATTGCCAATACCATATGCAGATTCATGAGAAAACGGATTCCCACGTTTATTTTCTTTTGCTTGACTTTTCCAGTGTGTAGGCTAAACAAAAATTTAAAAAAAAATTTAGAGAGCCATTAACTACAATAGGATTATTTTCAGGAATATTTCGAAAAAGTGATTAAACAAAAGCAAATCATAACTATAACCATAATTTAGAACAAATACCTGTTTTATTGTGGAAAAGAGACTGTTTATGAGCAATTAATCCTCCCTTACAAATACTGTTTACACTTTTTATATAGAGATAAAATTACAAACAATTCAGATAGTAATATCTGAAGTATTAAGAACCAAACACATGAGTCTTTAACAGCTGAAAGTAGTGTTTTTAATGTAGTATGTTAAGAGAGATAAGAACAGCTCCATCAGATGTTCTTAGGAGCACAGAAAAACTCCTGAAACAAAATCAAAATATGAACATGAAAAGTTGCATATGGAGAGGGACCAAAATGACATTAAGCACATCTATATCAATAATTGGGATAAATTCTGGAGGTACTTTTTTGCAAACTATAGTTTTCTACTAGGTATCTCTTTTTTTTCTAAAAACATATATACAAAAGGCATTTCCATTGTTTAAGTTAAAACATCCTTTTCACTCTCCCTTGGAAAGCTCTTGCACTTCTCAAAAAAAAAAGGTAAATGAGAAACAGAGCCAATTACAGTATAGTTTAAAAATTAAAATGGGAAAAAGTGTTTCCATTCACTTTCAGGGTGTTCTGCACTTAGCAAGATTTGAAAGCATAATACTCTAGGAACAGTACTCTCAGGGGAGAAATAAGCACATTCAGAATTAGAGCATGATTTTTTTCAGCATGTTCTTCATGCCACCAGTATCCAAGACTCACCTTTGCAGGTGAAGTAGCAGATTTAGGGACTAATCCTTTATAAACACTTGTGCCAGTTCCATTCTTTACTGTCTGTGAACGAATACTTCCTACTACAGGGAATCCAGGTATCTGCAGTTCTTTTGTACTGCTCTTTTTAATGACCAGCATTCTCGGAGATCTAGATTTAGGATTCAAAGGGTAATCTGGGGGGGAGGGGGGAAAAAGTGAAAAAGTATGTGTGTGTGTATATATATATATGCATATGCATGTGTATATATTATTAAGTTCCTAGGGTACTGGATAGCTATACAGTCCAGAGCAAACAGGCATAAATCAGAAACCTGGTCCATGTATTAGTTCCCCAAATAACACACTGTACAAACCTGGGTAAAACATTGTTCTGTTCCATTTTCCACAATCACCTTTTATAAAATATTTTACTTGGAAATGCAGGAATTGTACTTTCAGAAAATAAAGTCTGGTGGGTTGACCCTGGCTGGATGGCAGATGCCCACCAAAGCCACTGTATTGCTCTCCTCCTCAGCTGGACAGGGGAAAGAAAATATAACAAAAGGCTCATGGGTCGAGATAAGGACAGGGAGAGATCACTCATCAATTACTATCACAGGCAAAACAGACTCAACTTGGAGAAATTAACTGAATTTATTACCATTCTAATCAGAGTATGATAATGAGAAATAAATCCAAATTTAAAAACACCTTTCCCCTGCTCCTCTCTTCTTCCTGGGCTTAACTTTACTCACAAATTCTCTACCTCCTTTCCCCTTCAGCAGCACAGGGGGACAGGGAACAGGTGTTGCAGTCAGTTCATCACACATTGTCTCTGCCATTCCTTCCTCCGGAGGAGGACTCCTCACACTCTTCCCCTGCTCCAGCGTGGGGTCCCTCCCACAGGAGACAGTCCTCCACAACTTTCTCAAACATGGGTCCTTCCCACAGGCTGCAGTTCTTAACGAACTGTTCCAGCATGGTCCCTTCCATGGGGTGCAGTTCTTCAGGAACAGCCTGATCTAGCATGGGTCCCACACACACGGGGTTACAAGTCCTGCCAGCAAATCTGCTCCAGCATGGGCTTCCCACAGGGTCACAGCCTCCTTTGAGCACATCCACTTGATCTGGCATGGGGTCCTCCATGGGCTGCAGGGGAATATCTGCTCTACCATTAATCTCCATGGGCTGCAGGGGCACAATCTGCCTCAGCATTGCCTTCACCACAGGCTGCAGAAGAATTGCTGCTCTGGCACGTGGAGCACCTCCTCCCCCTCCTTCTTCACTGACTTTGGTGTCTGCAGAGTTGTTGCTCTCACATATTCTCACTCCTGTGAGCACCTCACAGGTGTGCTGCCACCCTGGCAATTCCAGAGAGAGACAAATCACTGCAATGTGCTGGGGCCTGGCCCAGGCCTACCAAACCATGTTCAACACTATTCAGTACCTTCAGGGGGAAAATGTTGTCTCTGGATCTGACAACACAACAGGCCCTGTGGCTATTCAAACTCCAGCGATAGACACTGCAGCTGAACCAGAGAACCAACCTGTGCTGGTATCAGTTGCCCCTATACACAAGAAGAAATGCACATGCAAGTCATCTCATAAAAGAGCTTTAATAAAGGAGAATAAGGGTGAAGATGGCAAAGCAGCAGGACTATCACAAGGGCCATTTTCAGTGCCATTACCAAGGACATCACAAGGGCCATCCCAGGAACAGGAGCAAGAGACCACTTGATCCCTATCCTTGAGGTGAAGTGTGGGAGATATGAAAATATTTAGATGAGCATATCACCTGGCTGCTCCAATGCTAGGATAATGGGGCTAGCAGTTTGGAATTAGAGGGTAAAGAAGCCAAGCAGTTGGGATCACTTTCTAAGGAAGCAGGCATTGACAAAGCAACAGGAAAAAAGACACAAGCCCTTAGCTTCTGGAAGGTGCTCCTGTCAAACATGAGGGAAAGGTATCCTACAAGATGATATTCCATGTCACCCAAGTAAATGGACTGCAATAGAGAAAGGTATCCAATACCTGAGGGAATTGGCCATGTAAGAGATGATTTATTATGACCCAAACAATGCACAGTTCCCCACAGATCCAGATGAAGTCCTATGCCTATGACCCATGTGGCAGAAATTTGCACAGAGTGCACCAACGATGAATGCCAACCCCTTGACAATATTAATCTGGAAAGACAATGTGCCACCAACAGTGGATGAAGCGATTTGTCAAATCTGGGAATATGAAGACAGTATTTCTTCCTCTTTTACCTTGGCTATGGAGAAACTATCAGATAAACTGACCCGGGCGTTCCAGCAATTCAGAGAGGATATGTACCACTCCCCACCTGTATGGACCCACATCTCAGTGATTGACAGGAGGCATCCTTTCTCTTCAGAGGATATAAAAAGTACATAACACGGGGTACCCTGCGGTTTCACTTGCAAGACCACAGAGAGGAGATGAGGAAATGGGATGGAAAACCTACCTCAAGCCTAGAGGCATGGGGACATGAATTGCAAGGAAAAACAATCACAAATGGAGGTTCTTCCAGGAAAGTTGCTGCTCTAGTATCCACTGGGCAGTTCCCCAGGCAGAGTGGAAGGGATGATCTTACTCCTGATCGTAAACACTGGTGCACAATGTACCCTGATGCCATCAAGATATGTGGGGGCAGAATCCATCTCTATTTCTGGGGTGACAGGGTAATCCCAATAGCTGACTGTACTGGAAGCTGAAGTGAGCCTGACTAGGAAGGAACAGCAAAAACACCCCATTGCGACTGGCCCAGAGGCCCCTTGTATCCTTGGCATAGATTACCTCAGAAGAGGGTATTTCAAGGACCCAAAAGGGTACCGGTGGCTTTCAGTATAGCTGCCTTGGAGACAGACGAAATTAAGCAGCTGCCTACCTTGCCTGGTCTCTTGGAGGACACTTCTGTTTTGGGAATGCTGAAGGTCGAAAAACAACAGGTGCTGACCGTGGCAATATTTCACCAATCCAGACTCCACGATTCCCATTCATAAGCTGATGCATCAACTGGAGAGCCAAGGAGTGATCAGCAGTACCTGCTCACCCATTAACAGGTCCATACAGCCCATGAGAAAATCGAATGAAGACTGACAGTAGACTATCGTGGCCTGAATAAAGTCATGGCGCCTCTGAGCGCTGCTGTACTGGATATGTTGGAACTTCAATATGAGCTGGAGTCAAAGGCAGCCCAGTGGTGCCACCATCAACATTGCTAATGCACCTTTCTCAATCCCTCTGGCAGCAGAGCGCAGGCCACAGTTTGCTTTCACTTGGAAGGGTGTCCAGTACACCTGGAATCAACTGCCCCAGGGGTGGAAATATAGCCCCACTATTTGCCATGGACTGATCCAGACTGCACTGGAAAGGAGTGAAACTGGAACACCTGCAATATATTGATGATAGCATTGTGTGGGGCAACATAGCAGAAGTTGTTTTTAAGAAAGGGAAGAAAATAGTCCAAATCCTTCTGAAAGCTGGTTTTGCCATAAAACAAAGTAAGGTCAAGGAACCTGCAGAGGAGATCCAGTTTTTGGGAATAAAATGGCAGGATGGATGTCATCAGATCCCAATGGATGTGATCAACAAAATAGCAATGTCTCCACCAACTAATAAGAAAGAAGCACAAGCTTTCCTAGGTGTTGGGGACTTTTGGAGAATGCACATTCCAAATTACACTCTGATTGTCAGCCCCCTCCATCAAGTGACTAGGAAGAATTATTTCCAGTGGGCCCCTGAGCAATGACAAACCTCTGAACAAATCAAACAGGAGATAGTTCATGCAGTAGCCCTTGAGCCAGTCAGGACAGGGCAATATGTAAAAAATGTGCTCTACACCACAGCTAGAGAGAATGGCCCTTAGCAGGAAGCACCAGGGGAGACTTGAGGTTGACCCCTCAGCTTTTGGAATCAGGAATACAAAGGATCTGAAGCCTGCTGTACTCCAACTGAAAAAGAGATACTGATAACTTATGAAGGGGTTCGAGCTGCTTCAGAGGTGATCGGTACTGAAGCATATCTCTTCCTGGCACCCCGGTTACCCATGTTGGGCTGGTTTTATCTTTCTCTCCCTCCTTTTTATTACTATTGATTTTGTTATTACATTATATTTTATTTTGTTTCAACTGTTGGACTGTTCTCATATCAACCCATGAATTTTACTTTTTATTTTTATTTTCCTGATTCTCCTCCCCATTCCACTGTTGTAGGGGAGGGAGGTGAGCAAGCAGCTGCATGCTGCTTGGTTGCTGGCTGGGGTTAAACCACGACAGAGTCACCATATCCTACATTTTAAAAACCCATCTTAAAAGTGTAAGTAATTTTAGTTTTATTTAGCAGGTAGATGTTACAAAACACTTGTGATAACTGCATATTTAGCTCTCATTAAAATTTATGAAAAGATTATTCATAGTACTCACATGTTCCCATCCCATATACACAAGGCAAAATGGAAGCTAAAAGAAGTATATGTTTTTAATAGTCATTAAAAGGGGATGGTAACATTCCTCATCCTGAATATTAAGTTTCCTTTAAAAGGGAATAAGAACAGCCTTAATTTCAGATTTTCAATTAGAAAACAATGCTTGCAATAGCAGAACTGTAACAAACTAAGAAACCAAGCTGTAAGCTGTAACAAACTACTGCACATTAGCTTATAGATCCATGTAGCTTGTGAAGAGTGATACCTAGAAAGCCTGGAAACCTTGCTCTTCTTCATAACAAATTGAGCCACATCATGCAGCAGCCACTGTCAGAGTGCTGCAAAGGTTTTAAAACACTTAAGTCGCTATATAATTTTCCATAACTTGGTTAGGAAAAAAAAATTACCTATTGTTACTCTTACTGAAAGATTACTCTATTTCCTGACTTTTGCATGAAAGCTGCTAAAAGAACAAAAATAAAAAGCAGTCCTATTGTTTAGGCTCCTGCAAAAGTTCTTAGTAATTATGTATTTGTATTGAGGGGTTGGCCTACACCTAGCGTTACCTAGGAATCCAAAACATATTGGGTGAGTATGAGAAAAAATATCAGCAAGTACCATTTAAAATGAGTAACAAGTTCCAGACTTCAGTATTAACAACAATTTAAGTATTAGCTTTTATGTTTAAACTTATTTCCCCAAAAAGAAAGGTTCTTATTTTGACTAAGCTTACTACTTTAAAACCTGTGCAGTCTAAAAGCTGCCACCTTCTTAGAGTGAACAAGTCACTACTTAAATCCCACAGAACTGTAAAGCAGTAGCCAAATTTATCAGGTGGAGATGAGAAAACAAACCTAGACTACAGTTCAGTTAAAGGCCCATTCTCATCACTGCCTTTCTTCCAAGTAATTGAGCAACACAACCAACAGCTTAAGACATAGGATTGGGTTTGTGTGACAAGGTTTTGGTAGTGGCAGGGAGGGCTACAGGGGTGGCTTCTGTGAGAAACTGCTAGAAGCTTCCCCCATGTCCGACAGAGCCAATGCCAGCCGGCTCCAGGACAGACCCACTGCTGTCTTTCCTTTATAAGAAGGAAATAAAACTTATCACACAGGTGCAATTGTGCTCAGAGAAGAGAGGAGTGAGAATATGTGAGAGGAACAACTCTGCCAAGGTCAATGGAGAAGGAGGGGCAGGAGGTGCTCCAGGCACCAGAGCAGAGATTCCCCTGCAGCCTGTGGTGAAGACCATGGTGAGGCAGCTGTGCCCCTGCAGGCCATGGAGGACCATGGGGGTGCAGAAATCCACCTGCAGCCCATAAAGGAGCCCATGCAGGAGTAGATGGATGCCTGAAAGAAGGCTGTGACCCTGTGGGAAGCCCATCCTGGAGCAGGGTCCTGGCAGGGACTTGGGGACCTATAGAGAGAGGAGCCGATGCTTGAGCAGGTTTCCTGGTAGGACTTGTGACCCTGGGGGGGACCCATGCTGGAGCATCCTGTCCCTGAAGGACTGCAACCCATGGAAAGGGACCCACATTGGAGCAGTTCATAAAGAACTGTTGCCTGTGGGAAGGACTTGCACTGGAGAAGTTCATGAAGGACTGTCTCCTGTGGAAGGGACCCCACACCGGAGCAGAGGAAGGATTCCTCTCCCTGAGAAGAAGCAGAAACAACGTGCGACGAACTGACTGTAACCCCCATTCCCTGCCTCCCTGCACCACTGGGGAGGATGAGGGAGACTTCAGAAAGGAGGGAGGGGTGGGGAAAAAGTGTTTTTAAGATTTGCTTTCCTTCTCATTATCCTGCTCTGATTTTGATTGGTAATAAATTCAATTAATATCCCCAAGTCGAGTCTGTTTTGCCCATGACATCAATAAGTGAGTGATCTCTCCCAGTCCTTGTCTCAACTCATGAGCCTTTTGTTATATTTTTTTTCTCTCCCCTGTCTGGCTGAGGAGGGAAATGATAAGAGCAGCTTCGGTGGGCACCTGGCATCCAGCCAGGGTCAACCCACCACAGACAATTGCTTCCAGGAAGATATCTAAAATCTCAAATTGTACCTCAAGTACTGTGTTCAGTTTTGGGCCCTTCACTACAAGAAAGACGTTGAGGTGCTGGTGCATGTCCAAAGAAGGGTGACAAAGGCACACCAAGCTGTGTGGTGCAGTTGACATACTGGAGGGAAGGGATGCCATCCAGAGGGACCTTGACAAGCTGGATAGCTGGGCCAATGCAAACTTCATGATGTTCAACAAAGCAAAGTGCATGGTCCTATACCTGGATCATGGCAATCCCAGGCACACCTACAGGTTAGGCAGAGAAGTGATTGAAAGCAGCTCTGTGGACAAGGACTTGGGGGTGATGGTTGATGAAAAACTCACCATGAGCCAGCAGTGTGTGCTCACAGCCCAGAAAGCCAACCATGTCCTTGGCTGCATCAAAAGGAGCATGGCCAGTAGGTCAAGAGAGGTGATTCTCCCCCTCTACTCTGCTCTTGCGGGACCCCACCTGGAGTACTGTGTCCAGTTCTGGTACCCCCAACACAAGAAGGAGATGGAACTGTTGGAGCAAGACCAGAGGAAGGACATTAAGTTGATAAGAGGACTGGAGCACCTTCCCTACGAAGACAGGCTGAGTGTTGGGGCTGTTCAGCCTGGAGAAGAGAAGGTTGCACAGAGAACTCATAGCAAATATCTGAAGAGGCCTCCAGGGAAATGGAGAGGGACTCATCAGGAACTGTAGTGATAGGACAATGAGTAATAGATTGCCCCAGTTCTGGCCAGGACAGGGTTAATTTTTGCAGTAGCCAGGAGGGGCATGGCCAGGACATGGAGATTATTCTATACCACCTCACATCATTTTCCAGGGACAGGGGAAGAGATCCCTTCTGGGTTGCATTGTGTGGCAGCACAGCGGGGTATTGTCAGGGGTGAGTACTCGCATGTGAATCATTTGTTTCTTGTACACTCTGTTATTAGTATTGTTGCTGTTACTGTTCATTTTCTTATCTCTTTCCAGTAAAATGCTTCTTATCTCAACCTGTGAACTTTATCTTTCGTGCCTCCAATTTTCCTCTCCAGTCTGTCACAGGGAGAGGGGGGAGTGAGCAAGCAGTGCATGGTTTGGAGTGTCTCAGTGGGAACACTAAATTGGGGAATACCATTTCTTAACCATGACACAGGTACAAATTGAGAGAGAATTTAGGTTAGATATTAGGAAGAAATTCTTTATTATGAGGGTGGTGAAGCACTGGCACAGGTTACCCAGGAAAGTTGTAGATGCTCCAACCCTGGCAGTGTTGAAAGGTAGGTTGGATAATGCCTTGAGCAACCTGGTCTAGTGGAAGGTGTCCCTGCCTGTGGCAGGGGGGTTGGGACTAGATGATCTTTAAGGTCCCTTCCAACTTCTTAACATTCTATGATTCTATAACAAAGCTGGTAAAGGGTCTAGAGAACAAGTCCTATGAAGAGCAGCTGAAGGAACTGGAGTTTTTTAGTCTGGAAAAAAGGATGCTCACATGGGACCTTCTCACTCTCTGCAACTACCTGAAAGGAGGCTGTAGTGAGGTGGGTGTCAGTCTCTTCTCCCAAGTAACAAGTGACAGGATGAGAGGAAAAGGTCTCAAGTTACACCGGAGGAGGTTTAGATTGGATATTAGGTACAATTTCTTCACTGAAATGGTTATCAAGCATTAGAACAGGCTGCTTAGGGAAGTGGTAGAGTTACCATCCCTGAAGGTATTTAAAAGATGTGTAGATGTGGCACTTGGGGACATAGTTTAGTGGTAAACTTGGCAGCGGTCAGGTTAATAGTTGGACTTGATGATCTTAAAGGTCTTTTCCAACCTAAATGATTCTATGATAATCTGCAAACTAACCTGCTCTTCCCAGTCTTCCTAAGTTTCTCTCCAAGATCTTCCAACAGCTCTAATCAGTCAGGAGCATTCTTTTACCAAGTCTCCAGCTAGCAATCACATTACTAGTTTAGGTGACCCACCTTTATTGCATTTCCTCTTGGGAGATAAATTCTTGACATCTTTACAAAAAAAGACATATACTTCTTGGAAAAAATCCCAGTTGTGGTAACAGATTGATATCCAAACAGAAGCGTCACCTCTCTAACAAAAATATACTTACATTGTAATAATATTGAAGTTTCCTCAATTTCAATCTATATCTGTGTAATATTCTAAAAAAAATTTCTATGTTACAAATAAAACAACTTCAGATCTCTGTTATATTCTTACATTTAGAAACATCAAAAATACTCACCCCAAGCACCTGCAGCTAAAGAATTATTCTGGTTTGGTGTTCCCTCATATTCAGGATTCAAAGATGGCTGAAAGGAAGATTTATCATTATTAAAAGTTAATAATAAGTCTTGAATTGTGAAAACAATGAAATATAGAAACACAATAATATTGGAAGTATGACCTCTGCTATCAAAGATTTTTAAACAAAGACAAACTAGACACTTCTCCCTGCAACCCAAATAGATCAATGTCCACTTGTTTCCTCTTCTCCAACAAAACATCTCAAACAGCAGTCAATACCATTATATGAACTGTCCAAAGAAAGCAAAACACAGTGATGTGTGGTTCCTCAGAGAGGAAGCTCACCCTTCCCCTTATATCCTACAATTTTAGGTTGAAGCATGGGACCTCAAACAGCCAGCGGCAGAAAGATAATTTTGTTAGTACTTCAGATTTCCAATAAGATACTTGTGTAGAAGTTAATGCATACACATGCCACAGTAAACTGTGGGAAGATATTATGAAACAAACTTGGAACCCAATTACAGTTTCACTTCAACACTTAAGTGACAAAAATAAAAACATAAAGACTGGATATAGAAAGAGAAACAAGTTAGTGGACAAATGACTAACACCCTCTTACCGATGGGAAGGGTGATCCCTTATATGATGATCTATAACTGGTGAAATCTCATGAAGTAGCTTGCAATGGACAAAATGGTGCAGAAACAATGAAACTTTGTTTATTATAATTACAATTAACTTACAAAATCCTCAGCCTCAAACTGTTTGGGTACTTCCTTGTCTTCCTTTTTCCCGGTTTCATTATCACATGCATTGCTTTCATGCAGTCCTTGGCGTTTTCCACAGTGGAAAGTGCTGGTACAAGTGCGGGAACCTCCGCCATGGTATCCCCCATGATGGTTTATATTTTCTGTACCATTTCTGCCTTGTGAACGCCAACCGTTCTTCTCTTTTCTCCCAAAATGCCCTTAGATTTTTAAATTTCAAATAAATGTAATTACTAATGGTTTTGAAAGAACATTCTACTTCTGCAAAATTAGTAGAGAAATTAAGCAAGCAGCTCTATACTCTGGGACGTGACAGACTAGTAAACTTAGTTTTCCATTTACATAAGCAGCAGGGAAGAAGAACCTCACAAATCATTGCCAAAGAAAGAAAATAGTAATCCAACATTAAGAAGTCAAATCGCTTTTCTGGCTACTCATTTTTGTGTTGCTGGCTAGAGAATTAACCACCTTCTTCTTAAGAGAGAAATACACCTGGAATCACAGTACTTTAACCAACCCTTAGTCATCACATCATCTCCCAGAAGATCTATCTTTCCATTATCTCTATTCTACTACAGAATACAGCATTTGGCATAGGACAGCAACAACATAAACATATTTAAAGTGTTCCATGAAAACTAAATTATACCTCCATTAGGCCATCCAATGTTAGAATCAAACCCATCTGAAGAGTTGTGTCTTCTGTGATTTGCTTCATAATGATTCTCTGTCCACAAAAAATGTTCAGAATTTTTCTCAAAGTTCAGTGATGACTGTAAAAAAGCACAAGTGGTAGACCTGAGATATCCGATTAATAACAAAACTGAATTATCAAAACTGTAACATGTACATTATTTGTGGTATACACAATCCATTTTTCAAAGGACTATGAATGACAGACCATACAGCAGTTCTCAAATATGCATATGTTCAGTTAGGTCATCATCTACCATGCTAGCAGAAGCTATATCTTCTGCTCCAGGACACTGAAACAGTGCTGAGGACCATGCTTGTGACACAAAGTAAAAATCCCAAGCGTTTGGTTTGGCAGCAGAACAGAACACAAGTGACATGTGGCAGCAGAGGAAAAATAAAAAAAAGGTAACAAAGGATACAAGATCACAGTTTGGAAGGCAGGAAAAAAGTCTGGGATCTTAATTTGAGTAGTTAGAGACTATACGTGTATTACATAGAGAGCAAAGAGCTGCTTCCACCAGACAGCTGTACCCAAAAAAGGCCCAGTTTATTAGCCTTGTCATTACAGCTTAATAAGGCAAATACAACTAGTTATGAAGTACAAGTAAAATCTAGAGTCAAAAGTGCACAGATTCACAAATATACTTTAAATTACTGGATTATAAAGTAGGCATAGTAGAAATTTTAGAGAACTAAATCTTTGTAAAGTACTTCCTACTGGTATATTAAACTAAAAGCTTATGTTGAGAATAGCACTCAGAAATCCAAACACATCCTGACTATAACTCATACCTAGGGGATTAAAAAAAAAAAATTATGTCTTACAGCAGCTGTCTTCCTTATTACTTCTATCTGGCTTTACTATTTTAATACTATAACATTTCTTCCACTGTTACACCTTAAAAATTCAAGAATAAATTTTCATTCTGCGAAAATAGTGCTTTGCCTTATTGTTGTTGTATATGCAACACATACTCCAGTGATAGCAGAAAGCTGCATTACCTGGTGCCTCCTTGCTACGTAGCCAACCTTTGATGCAGATGAAGCAAAGCTCCCTTCCCTCCACCTCATATTGTGCATATGTCCATTGTATTGCACATGTACAAGAGATCCAACACTTCTCAGGGCCATAATAGCTACAAATGCATAAATGTGCATAAATATGAAAATGTACTATGTGAGCAAAGTAAGCTTAGTGATTCCAGGGAGTATAAACTTCACTGCATGAAAAGTATCAGCTTTGCTGCCTGAAGCTCACTCTTTCTCCAGACTGAGTAATATTCAAGAGGAAAAAAAAAAAGCATAGTGGTAATAGTGCATGTTTGAAAATGAAAGCCTCAAGTTTACTACAACGGTTATTATCCATTAATGTCTAAACAAGTCATATTAATATTCAAAGTACCCCACTGATCAAATTGAGAAGAAAAAAAAAAAAGGAAATCACAGTAATAGTAACTGATTTAACTACTTTGGAAAATACATTGAGACAATCACACAAAAAAATGACACTTAAGTTCTATGGACAATTCTCCCAGCGGGGGAATCCACTGCTTAAAATTCAAACTCAAGTAAATAATAGATATGTATTTCCAAACTGTATAGAAGTCAAATGAAAAGGGATTTATTTATTTATTTATTGTGAATTATTTCCTTGACAAACTTGGAGAGAAAAAACTGTAGTGGTTTGGGCTGAGGGAGAATTTATTTTCCCATAGTAGCTCTGCAGTGCAGTGTTTTGGTTACTGGTGGGCATAATGCTGGAGGGGACCCAGGTTAGGTCAGCTGACTTAACACTGACCAAGAAGATATTCCATACCATTTGACGTCAACCCAGATATATAAAGGAGTAAGGAGGGAGGCAGGCTCTCTGGTAAAGGCCACCTGTTAAAAACCATTGCTGTGTTGGAGCTCTGCTTCTCGAAGGGGTGATCAACCATTGCTGCTTGTGAGAAGTAGAGATTTACTGTTAGTTTTTGCTTTGTGTGTGTGTGTGTGTGTGTACACTTCTTTTGGGTTTTTTGTTGTTTTTTTTCCCCTTTTTTCCCTTCCCTCTGGGAAAGGGAGTGTGGAACGCCTGGGTGGACACCTGGCATTCAGCCAGGGTGAACCCATCACAACCAGAAAACCACAAGAAATTATCAAAAGATCCAAGTAGCTAACAAAATCATTCCTTATAAACAAACTTTGAATAAACTGCAAAAGTTTCTGAAAGCTCCAGATCTGTTATCATAGATGAAATTTTAGAAGTTAGCTTCACATGTTCATTTACATACAACATTTTAATGTTGCCTTTAACTTTTTTTTGTATGAACTTTGAAGAACAAGCACATTTTCACAAGCTACAACTGACAGCACTTTATAATAGTGTTTGAGCTGTATTTGATATAATGCATCTAAAGTCTCTAAATAGCATGCAAAGGTCATGCAGTTTGCATTTTCCCCACATGATGAAGGTATTAGTCTATCAAGTTGCTTGTAATCAACAGGAAATCTATTGACAATTTCTGGAAGTCAAGAAATTATCTGACTTGATACAACCAGCCAAGAAAGAAAGCAATGCAAATTTTTGAAGTATAAGAATGTGGGAAACTGCAGCAGGCCTATGGATTTCTTGACGGAGCAAGAAGAATTTGACCTTGGCCAGACTGTTGTGTACCCGTGAAGATAAACAACTTGCAGAGACTGAGAGAACCCAGGAGAGGCACAAGATAAGAAACTTGGATGAGTTTGTACTGAGACAGTCATTTATAACTGTGGACAATAGATGATTGCATGCAATAAGGACCAATAACATTAATGCACGTACATTTAAGAAAGATATAAAAGCAGGTGTGTGAAAAATAAAAGGACTCCTTCACTTTTTCTCAATACGGGATCTATGCCTGATTTTGTCATGCCTGTCTCAACAACAAGTGGTGAGCCCAATGTGATTCTGGAATTGCCCGGTGGAAACAGTCGGCAAGACGGAGTCTGGTGTAGCTGAAAATAAAAAAAAAAGAAAACACGACGGGAAGAGCTGCAGGGACCTAGGTCGTGACGAACTTTTGAGACAGCTGTTGAGGTGAGGTACCAGGGACAAACTCATGAGATTTTTCTTTTCTCCCACCTTCTTCTGTTTTCTTAATCCCTTCCTATCTTGCTGTTCAGTGCAGCTGTCCAAAATCTGCACTTTGCCCAGGCAGTTTTGGCAGGAGTCCAAAAGCTGCAAGTAGCCCAAACCACTCCATTTGGAAAAGGAGTGTGTGTGTGTGTGTGTGTACTGTGATTGTGGTTAGCAACCTAAGGGTTGTAAGGTCAAATCCCAGCTGGTATTTGTTGTTGTTGTTTTTCACTTGAATATGGGTGCTTGGCAATCAAAAGGAAAAGGAATCCCTAAAAATTCACCCCTAGGGTTAATATTAAGGCACTGGTATAATTTAGCTGGCCTGGAACCAGAACTTAACAGGCAAGAGTTAATCAGACTAAGTACACACATTTGACCAGTCTATACTGAGAGAAAAGGAGAAATTTGGCCTAAACATGGATCTTTGCAGAGTGAGGTAGCGTTACAGCTCTTGTCATCCTTGAGAAAGGAAGGACGGTGGAGGGAGATAAGGTATGCAGAGTTATTTCTCCTTCTCTTGGACCGACCAGATTTGAGGAAAAACAGTGAGTCCGAGAAAACACCCATAGAGCCTTCAGATATGGTATTAGGAAAAGGTAAAAGGAAACATTGCAAAAGATTCCCTGTTGCTCAAACCCAGATAACAGAGTTGTGTGGAGGAGGCCTTTCTCCAGGCACAGGAGCCGGGGGGGGGCTGGTGTGGAGCCCCCGCGGGGCGCAGTGCAGGATGGATCAGCGACAGGGATTGCTGGAGGGGGTGTGGGTGGAGCCGAGGGGACCAGTACTGCCTCCTCCACCAGTGGCACCACCCCCGGCACAGCCCCTGAATTCGGGACCAGCCCTGGGACAGTCCCTGGCATCGGCACCACCCCCGTGTAGCCACTGCCCACAGAGTGAGGGCTGCAGCCAGCACCAAGACCGCGGCAGGCGGGGGGGTGGCGGGTCAGCAGCCAACCCTGGGATCATGGAGAGCGGGGGGGGACGGGGACAGGGAAGGATGACATCCTTCCTCCCTTCCCTCCCCCTGCCTCTGCCGTGGACACTGCTGTTCGTGGCTGGGCAGGGGCAGCCCCGGTGTTCAACGAAGTGCTGGTTTGTATTTTGCCGACCATGGAGGGGCAGATGTTGTACCTTTAAAGGCTTTTGCCGCACCTGTTGCAGGACTGGTTCTTGTGAGCAGTGCAGCTTCTTTTCCCAGTGATGCGGGAGAGGCTCAGTACCCCTATGCTGCAATTGTTATAGTTTCAGAATCCCATTGGAATTCCTTTTCTCTTGGTTCTAGCCCAACCAAAGGAACTTTTGGGGAGGGGGGTGGAAGTCTCCTAATATTATGCTGTA
>JAXCLP010000085.1:3443601-3457914 GCA_035584035.1 Lepidocolaptes lacrymiger
CCGACATTGGTGGAGGGACTGCTTCCGCCCCCTCTGTCCCCCTCGGGACCAGCGCTGCTTCTCTCGAACAAAGGACGGTAGCATGTCTACTCTACAGTGCAGAGGAGATTCTGCACCGTCCCTCTTCCCACAGTGATCCCACGGGAGACGACTCAGGACTGCTATAGCTCCATCGTCAGCACTCACGGCCGTCTCCGTCTGCGTTCCTGAGAGATGACCCCGCAGCCAGCCGAGGCACGACATCACCACCTGCTGCCTGTAAATATAATTGCACCCAAAGGGGACAATTTCGTTTGAAAGCATTGATTACAGACTGTTTGGTTCCTTTTTCCTGGAGACATATATGTATAGATATATAGAGATAGATATATTGTAGTTAAGAACTGTTATCCTTTTATACACATTTTCCTAATTAAAGTTTGTTCTTAATTTAAGGGAGTTGGGTGGTTATTTTTGAGAAGGCCCCTTCCTCCTCCTGGTCAACATAAACATCTTAGTTTTCTCTAAACTAGGACAGGGACCAAGCCGGGGGGCTCCCTCCAAGTGCTTCCACCAGCCCAGCAAATGGTGGCTGGCATCCACACAGCAGCCAGAGGAGAGAAGTGTGGCAAAAACCTGGAAAAACCTCTCTCTCCCAATGCCACTACCCCCAGTCCTCCCCAGCCATTAAGTTGGAATGCAAAGCTATCAGTCATCCCTTTGTTAGCTGGTTCTAGGAGCAGGTAGTGGGGGGCTGGGCTTTAGCTCCCAAACCTGTGTGTTGATAAGGGAGAGAAAAAAATTCCATTAAAGATTTTGAAACTATAACACCTATGCAATCTGTAGTTAGAATACTCTTAAAAAGCATAAGTGCATATCAAAAGGCCAGAAACAATACTTGGCCATCAATACATATGGGTATTTCCTCAGGTTTGATATTCTGCTTGGTGTACAGAGATGGCTTGATAGTTGCCCTTACTAGGTGTTATAGTTTCAAAATCTTTCATGGATTTTTTTTTTTTGGTGCCTTTGCCAACACAGCAGTTTGAGGGTTGAGAGCCAGAACGAGATGGCTTGTTGAAGCCCAGCTCTCTCACTATCTGCGCTCGGAGCCAGCTAACTTTCCATTCCAATATGATGGCTGGGGAGAGGATTGGGGGAGGTGTTTTCTTTTTTTAATTTGAGAGGACTTCACTCTTTCCCTGGCTTGGGAGGTGGTGAGAGAGAGGTTTCCCCATGCTCATTTTTTGCTGGTGCACTACAATTTTGTTCTCCATCTGCTTGGGTGCCCAGCCACCATTTGCTGGGCTGGTGGCAGCACTGGGAGAGGGGTCCTGGCTTGCCCCCCGACTTAGCACATCCTGTGCTATTCTCCTGAGAGTACAATCAACACTGCCTGGATTCGCTACAGACTCATCAAGGGGTCAGCACCAACTGCAGAACAGTTTCTAAACCCCCCAATGCTTTCAGACAAAAGACAGTGAGAGGGTCCTTACACTGCCCATGGGAAAGGTTTCAGCCCCTCCCTGTGGCTGCCATTCCCATGTGAGCTCTGGAATCAGTGCCTCTCCCCGTGCCTTTGCCTTGTTGGAGCTCATCAGAGCCCCCTGGTGGCCGCGATAGTCACTGCAGCCCTTGCCTCCCTGCTGTTTGTAAATATAACTGCACCGAAGGGGAAAAGATATGACTTGATTTGTTTGAAAGTTTTAGTTACGGTGTTGCTGATTGTTCTGTTCTCTTTTGGTTATACATATAGATATTTGTAGTAAAGAACTGTTATCCTTTTTTCTACATTTTCTGATTAAGGTCTCTTAATTTCAAAGGTTGTGATGGCTTGAGGAGAGGGAGGCCCCCTTCCTAGTCCAGGAGGATTCCTCACTTTCCTTGATAGACATCTTGGTTTCTTTTCAAATTGAGACAATTGACTACGACTCGTAGAAATATGAGCAAGCACTCTGCAAGGGCAATGCATGCTCTGGTCACTCACTCGGAGGTGCAACAAAACCCTGAAGGATAGAAACATTAATGCTTTGTTGCAAATTCAAGACAAGTGCTGTCATTTATTTTGCAGGCAAAGACAGTGCTGTTTCATCTCCTGCTCAAGATCAAAGTTGCAACTGGAATAGATAGCATGCAGAAAGATAACTCCAAGGACTGCAGTTCTTCATTCTGGACAGAGATTACATCCATCCAGTATCACCACAATGTTCACCCAGCTCTGTGAGCACTGTTTCAGGCTTGCTTTATTTTTAAAGAGAATGCCACAGCAAAACAAACACAGGAGGACAGTGGCACTTAACTAACAAGTGAGGATTTTTGGTCACTGGTAAGCTAGTTAGAAGGAAGCCCAGAGATCACGTTTGCTCAGCTTCACGCTGTCCTGAACAAGCAAAGACAAGCTTTCCTAATAGCATGCTACTCACCTGTTCCAGATCCACATCATCAGCTAGTTTCATATTTTTTGTGTGGATCTGCAGGATCTCCAGGCGCCCAGTGGCATCTGGGATACCAATATCTACCTCTCTGTCAAAGCGACCTGGGGAGTACAAACACATGTTGAGCTGCTGATTCTGCGAATTAAAGGAGCTGTAGTCACTGCCTTTCTCTGACACAGGAACACGATGATGAGCCACAAATATATTCAATTCCAGAAAATGCCAGAGCTTTGGGTTTCTCTGCAGTATCTATCATCACAGTAGCAGAGTCAGATCAGAGAAGGCAGAAAGGCTTATAGCCATTCAGGAAAAGTGAGACTACTGTATTAACTAGAGTTCAGGATTATATAAACATAGAAGATTTCTGTTTTTTTCCAAGTCTCATTTATAGGAAAATATGCTTCCCCTAACCAACACACCATGAGACTTTTTTATTCCTACCTTTGTGTCCTCAGCACAGGAGTCCACAAGTACTGAGAGATTTAATTTTTCAGAACTTTCACAGCAGTACCCAAGTGGTGAAAAGCATGAACTGCCCCAATATCTGAGGAGGCAGGAAACGCATGTATTACTGCAATATTAACTAGGGCACATACACCTATCACTTTCCTCTAGCTATAGCTGTGCATTCAAATGCCTCACTACACATTTAAGAGGCCATTTTTCCTGCAAATTTGACTTTACCAACTGGTCATAAAACAGACATTCATTCACATTGCAAAGTTTCGAAAACCTGAATCTTGGAAACTACCAGACTTCTCATCAATAAAAGAGAAATGGGATAATTCAGAGCCTTCTTTAATCTGAGGCACAAACAATCTCTTAAGCATTTAGTCCCGAAATAACCTCAACTACTTGATGAATTGAAAAAGTATGCTACCCTCTAAGTATTTCATTATTTCTACAAGTTCTAATCTAATAAAGCACAAAAGATTATACCAAAGGCTGAAATCTAGAAATTAATTTCAAGCAAGTAGCTGGAGAGAAGTCAACGGTTTACATAACACATAAGATGTTTAATATTAATTTCTACTCAATCTTTCCAAGGCCTCTGAAGCACAGTCCATAACAAAGTATCCGACACACAAAAAAGGACAATTGTGGTTACCGAATCGCCTGAGTGCTGGGTCAATGCTGTTAGGTCTGTTGGTGGCTGCCATAACGATCACATGTGCTCTCTGTTTCAGTCCATCCATAAGAGTCAACAGCTGAGACACAATGCGACGTTCCACCTCTCCATGTGTCTGTGAAGAAAGAAAGTAATGATTAGACCAAAAGCTCTAAAACACAGCACAGGAGCTAATACTGCACCAGAGCAGATATAACAGACGTGAGCTGTCAAGAAACATTGTGAACTATATCAGATTCTTCTGATATCCAAATGCTTTCAAGCATTAAGTTAAATACTGCTTTACCCTGTAGTCAAATGCAGAGATTCATGCCAGCTGCTACCAAAGAGGATGTACTCCTTTACCTTCTAAAGGCTTTCTTTACCTTCTCTCTCTTAGGAGCAATGGCATCCAGTTCATCAATGAAGATGATGGCAGGAGCGTTCTTCTCTGCTTCTTCAAAGGCTTTCCTCAGGTTGCTCTCAGACTCACCAGCCAGCTTGCTCATGATCTCAGGACCTGAAAAAATAATGGCAGTGGCACCCAGAAGAGAGGCAACTAGTCCCAAGGCATGCAGCTTAATTTTTTTTTTTTTAGTACAAGGTTCACATGTGAGTATCTATATTTCAAGCCAAAGCAAATACTATCAACCAAGTTCATTAAATTTGCATCTGAACAGGCAAGACCAGCATGCAGAATTACTTTCTATCATCATTTTGATGTTTTCAGTTTACTCTAACAGAATGCAACACTAGTCCATGAGCTACATTTAGCTGCCTCTTTCTTCACCCTATTTCACACTTGGTGAGCTTCTCTGTAATGTGCCACCATACACAGTTAATGCCAGTCCTAGCTTACAAGGGAAGCAATCAAATTATATGGTGATGAATTATCAGGGTAGGGAAAGAAAAAGTTGTAAGATAGTGAAGCTGTCTTTAACACACATTACACAGGTATAAATTTAACTCTATAAGATCCTATAAACGAGTTCCAAAAAAACCCAACTGTTGGGAGGAATGGATTAAAAAGCAAAACTATGGTGAATGCTCAAGTGACCTTGCAGCTGCGAATGACCCTTGATAAGCCTGTGTGAACAGCAGCCAGTGATCCTCTGTCATGGACCAAGTTTAACAGTGCCTGCGTCTCTGCTTGTGCACCTCTGCCTGGGTGTTGCTTTGGAGATCCCCCAGTTAGCAAGGTAATGAAAATAAATTTACTCTTTATGTTTTAGTCATGGATTTGTGGTTGTCCTGGCTGCCTGCCTGTGTTGATTCACACACCAACTAACCAACCAACCAAAAACAACAACAAGCCACCACCAAAAAAACGACACCCCATCTCCTCTCAAAGGATAAATAATAAAATGTGTAAGCATATAAATCCCAGAAAGAAGGACAGTATTCCCCTGAGATCTCCCATAATTGCTGAATACTACTGTAGGCTCACAGATTTATTCTGTTTTTACAGATTTCCCATCCTGCTGAAGAGAGTGTTAATAAAGTATGCTTCTAAGAGATCCAAGAAAAAGAAACCTGACCCTTAGAAGTGCAAGGCTGCCAGATGATTGAAGCAGGTCAGTTGCAGAACCACTGGTGTGGGCAAGTACTAAGAGTGTTTCATTACAGGTAACTCACCAATTCATACCAGCTCCATCTACAACACTGCCCGCAGCTCCCATGCTTGGGACTAGCAGACAGAGAATGCATTGCTAACTCTGACAGTGTTATTTTTATTATGCAATAGAAATACAAATGTCTAAAGAAATGTCCAGCTCATTATCATGCCGTAACACCTTCCACACACTTAAAAAGTATATATAAAGGATGACATATGGTTAAAAATGGTCCATTTACATCTGATATTGAGATACAAAGCAAGTCACTTCCTGACTGCTGCTCACCGCTATAGTGCTATACACTGCTTTCACTTTCATGCGTCTAAGTGATTGAAATCAGAGAAGAAAAGCAGCACTCAAGTACAGATGTTCAATTATTTCAACAATGATTGTAAAATGGGACAGAAAAGTAGTGAGGAAAATTCCAAGTCTGATCCTTACAGGACATAAATCAGTATTCACCTCAACTACTACAAGTGAAGAGTGATCACTAGGAGGTTCTGTCATTTGTAACTAAGTCACAAGGTACTCATAGCTTTCAGGACACTTCCACCCAATTAATGTTATGTGAAACATTAATTGTTACGTGCTTTACTTGAGGGAAAACCAAATCCACAGTAGATCAGCTTCTTTTCCTAATGGAGCATGCTGGCAGCAACAGAATCAAGCATCCTATACCCATATACATAGAATAACTTTGCCACTCCCAGCTCTGCCCTCACCAACGTAAATGAACACTCAACCACACAGACTCCAGGTCCCTGTATTACAAAGCTGTCTTTCCAACAAGTCTGCTACAAAACAATCAAGCTTATGAGAAGTGCCACTACCAACACTTCTACACAAATGGCCTCCAAGTGTCCCCAGAGGCACACTTCAAAGAAGTAAGGAAGTATGTCAGGGAGACAACATGGCTTTGCAAGCCCTATTAACACCATTCCTTACCATAAGATGGATGAATAAGCACACAGCAGATCAGGGGCCAAAGCAGCCACAAAACTTACCGTTGATCAGGAAGAAGAAAGCCCCCGTTTCGTTGGCCACTGCTCGGGCAATCAGTGTTTTACCAGTGCCAGGAGGACCATACAGCAGGATCCCACGTGGAGGCTGAGGACAAAGGCAAGGGACTTAGGTGGTAAGCTAGTATCTGAATGCCTAAGTAGCTCCATAGTGAATCTGTAAGCATTTGATAAAGCCAGTCCAAAATTGTGATACAAACTCATGCAACAGTTGCCATCCCAGCATTGCTATCAACACTCTTACTACTTTGCATGACAAACAAAAACTTTCCCTGTAACCAACAGGACTGATTCAAAGCATCCCTCTGCTTTGCAAGTTGCCAGTACTTTAATCTGTGTCCAAAGCACGTAAGGAAATATTGTCCTAACACCAGCATTTAAAAAAAACAAAACAAAAAAATCCAAAAAGCCTCAACCTCCCCCCATACAAGGAAACCAAAAATCTCCCCCCAAAAAACAAATTACTTATTCCCCTTCCAATACGTCATGAACCTCTGTCATCAAGTCATGCTCAAGGGCAAGCCCACTAATCCACATAGTGCACATGGGCACATACCTTCACCCCTATGGCCTTGAAGAGAGCAGGGTGTCGGAGAGGAAGTTCCACCATCTCTTTGATTTGAGCCAGCTGCTTCCGGCAGCCACCAATGTCATCATAGCCCACTTCATTCAGTGACTCCTCTTCATCCTACCCAGAAAGAAAAAACATTAAACATCTGAGTGAAAACAATAGCTCAACAATCCCTCCTGGTTTACATAACCCAGGTTTTTGCTCATTGTCGTTTCTTTGATGTCTTGAGATTCTCACTTTCAAGACTTCCTGGTGTCTTCTACAATTGTTTTTTAGTTCTATCTTCCCAGACATGCAAAGGGAAATGCCTCACTAAAGCCCACCCTCTTGAATAACAGCCTCTGCTGCCAGGGCCCCTACAAACTCTAGTGCAAAACAAGTTGCATGACCCTCTGATGCGGCTGTAATGGTTTAACTTTAGGCCTCCCTTGGAGACCAGGTCACATGATTTATATGAACTGGGAAGTATTCCATCCTATTTTTACATCAGGGGGAGTCAGAAGCCAGAGGTCAGTCCTCTTTCAGGGGTGTTGGAGAGCGGATGGGCCCCTGCAGTCACCCCTTGGAGCGGCAGTAGGCTGCGGGCGGCAGTCGGTCAAGTCTGGTCGGGGAGGAGACGTCTTGGGGCACAGACAGTAGCTATTTTGGTGAGAGGGAAGTAAAAACTTGTTTTCTTGTTCTTTATTTTGTATGTATGCATGTAGAGATACTATATTTTCTCGTTTCTTCTCTGTATATATGTGTAAATATACATAAACTGTTTCAGTTCTGCTGAAATTCGGTTTTGCAGGTTTTTTTTCTTTCCCTCCTTTTCTCTGTGGCCGCAGTTTGGGGGGAGGGGGGGCCTTTGTCACAGGCCCTTGGCACTTGGCATTTGGCCAGGGTCAAACAGCCACAGCAGCTAACAAGGATGATAAAACAATGAAGTCCAGTATAAAATATACTTATTCCTTAAACTCTAAGTGGCATTTCTAACTACCTGACATACCCTAGCCACCATACAGTTCTCCAACATAGTGTTTTCTTTTGGGATTGACTCAAATTAACAGAAAATGTCAAGATACAGATGTGCAGATAAGCCCACCCATAACCAAGTCTTTCAGTATAGCTCTACAGCATCCATTCATTTGGTTGTCCAAATTTCTACTGGTCTTAGTTATCTGTAACATTAGGCCACACTAAAATAATAAAATAACACAGCCTGGAATCTCAGAGGGGCTCAGTCCAAGCCCCACAAACTGGAACTACTACTTCAAGCAGGTTGTTCAGGGTCTGGTCCTATCAAATGCTGAAGATCTCCAGGTTTGGAGATTCCTGCTCTCTCCAGAGCTTGGAGAAGCATTTTTCTATTGGGAATTTTCCTTGATCCAGCTTGTGTTGTTGCCTCTAGTCCTGTCCCTGGGTGCAGCTCTTCCCATCAGGCAGTTGCCAGTAAGCCTGACCCTTTGCCTTCCCTTCTCCATGCTGCATCAACCCACTCCCAGCTGTTCCTCATTCATTCTGACCTCTAGCTCCTCATCATTTTTGGTAGCCTCGGCTGAACTTGCTCCTATCTGTTCTGTCCTGAAGAGCCCAAACTGGACTCATCTAGTGCCCAGACATGACCTCAAGTGTCAAATAGAGGTGATTTTTTCAAAAGGCAGAGCTAACTACAAACTAGGACTCACCCTGATCTGCAGGCAGTAAAAAGGCACTTACTTTATGAAGCATATAACCACCTTAGCCCATTTCTCTGAGATTTCCTACTCTATAACAGTAAGGTGGCCAAGACCTGACAGACAATCCACTCAGGTTGCCTCAAGCTTGGGACACTCAAGGCTAGACACCTTAAGGGACTGGGAGGAGAAAAGAAAAAATTTAAAAAAAAAAATAAACCATTTAGAGATTTCAAATTTCTTACTGAAAAAGCACCAGTTGCTTTCTTTTCACATGACATGAAATTTAGCAACATTGTAGCCTTCCCTGCTATGGATCAAGGGAACTTAGGAATTAAAAGATGAATCTGAAGTCCAGCATGAGATATATGGAAGTATATATGCAAAACCAGCTGCTGCCAAAGTATGGCATCTCATCAGCAAACCTACGTACTGGTGCTATCTCAGCATCTGAGGAAGGATACTGGAAACACATTTCTCTGACTACCTTCATCAGCAGCTCACCTCCTGAAACCAGAGGTTTTAATCATTACACTCAATACACAAAATGCCAAAACAGGAACTGAAAACACCGCTGCTCTTAAGGACTGTCACCAAAACAAATTTTGGACAGAGGGGATTCAGTAGAACTGCACAGTAGGGTTCTGCTCACCTCTCGTTTGATGGGCTCTCCTTCACAATGGATCACTGTGTCTGGAGCCACAATGCAGTAAGGGCTTGGATCTGTCTCCACCACTTTGAACTCCACTGCACGCATCCCTCCACGCACCAAGAAGATGTCACCTATAAAATCCCACATTTCAGGAACCTGCTGCAAAATACCAACCCTTGTACTACAAGCAGCCCCAGAGGGCAAAGAAGTGGGTTATGCAGGTATACACTGCTGGCATTTTTAACACTGCCCTGCATTTTAAATTCAAGAGCTGCATGTACAGTGACCACCCAAGCACCATCAAATTTCATCCAGAAACAAACAGCAAACAAAACCAGCAAACAACAGAAAAATAATACTCTGCTTAAATACAAAACACAAAGACAAGGAATCGTGTTTCTTTTCGATTCAGTTTCAATTTAACATTTCTAAAAAAGGCAAAAAGCCTTGACTTAATCAAAATTCATTTTGAAGTTATTATAACTAGTTGTTACTAGTTATACCTGGTTGTCTCCAGAAGCAGAACATGTGATACTGCACTATGACTCCTGGTTAAACTGGGCTACAGAAGCTGGATAAATTCAACTCGTGTATATATTGTATTTATTCCAGCAGAAGTGCTACTAGCACAACTCGAAAAGTATATTTGTTTTTATGCACTTTCTCAGTTATTAATTAAATTACTTTTAAAAAGTGCATTTAGTCAGGGTGCCGACTAGTATATCCAACCAATTGATTAATATGTGAGCAACTCCCCAATCCCATCAAGTGGTAGCAACCTAGGAGAAAAATCTCATTAAACTGAGTTCTACCTGACCCTTTTCTGATGTTCTCCCATCCCACATAGCAAAAAAACACAAGAGAATTTCCTGATTTCAGCTGGGATAGAGTTCATTTCTTCTCAGTAGCTGACACAGTGTTGTGTTTTGGATTCAGTATGAGAATAATGCTGCTAACACACTGATGTTCTGGATGTTGCTCAGCAGCGCTTATCCTGAGTCAAGGGCTTTTCAGTGTCTCATGTTCTGTCAGTGAGGAGCTGCACAAGAAGCTGGGAGGGAGCACAGCTGAGACAGCTGACAGAAACTGGCCAAAGGAATATTCCACACCACAGACCATCATGCCCAGTATATAAACTGGGGGGAGCTGGCTGGGAGGCACATATTGCTGCTCAGGGACAGGCTGGGCATCAGTCAGCAGGTAGTGAGCAATCGTATCATGCATCCCTTGTTTCTCTTGAGTTTTATTCCTCTCTCTCCAATTATTACTGTAATTAATATTATATTTTGTTTCAATTATTAAACTGTTCTTATCTCAGCCCATGATTTTTATTTTTTTTCTGATCCTCCTCCCCAGTGGGAAGGGGAGAGGAGGTGTGAGCGACCAGCTTCATGGTACTTAGTTGCTGGCTGGGATTAAACCATGACAGAGAACTACCAGCTGCTCTCCCAGCCAGCAACAGATATCACTCTTTCTTCTCAAATTTAGAAAAAAATTAAATCAGCAACAACAAAATCTCACTCTTCAGTTGTCAGTCTAATGCTCCACAGAGATCTGTGCAAGATTCCAGAAATTCTTTTTATTTGGTATCAGGACTAACTCACACTTGCTGCCATCAGGACTTCAGTAGCAGGGGCTATTACCTTTCCTGATGGGTCTGTAAGCTTCCAGGAAGTATGGTTTGAGATAGACCTCAAACAGATTCCCTGTGATCCCTTCTACTGTGTCATCAATTGGCAACACGTGGATACGTTTGCCATATTTCACATCTGGGCAAGGCTGGATGCTGCAACAGAAGAAAACTCCAGTTAACCACATCATGCTAGACTTATACCTGAGTCTGGAAAAGGCAGTGATGTTCCTTCCCAGGCCAGTATAAAAGCCAAAAAGGACCATCCAAAACCCTGGTGATACTTCCCACATGCATAAGAATGCTGACAAGGCAAAAATCATGTGCATCAGAGAGCTAGTCTTCACAACACATGCTTTCCTTCACTCCTCTCAGCCCTATCCAAAATGGCTGGGCGGTTTCATACTACCCCCTGTTCTTCTGTAGCCCCCTTGTGCCATCCCCAAGATACATTCATAAGTTACTAATGCAGCCTAAAGACCTGCGAGAGTCATGAACTAACTTTTGTTTCAACACATGCTTCTGCACCTGGGTCAGGGCAATCCCAAGCACAAGTACAGGCTGGGCAGAGAATGGATGGACAGCAGTCCTGGTGAGAAGGACTTGGGGGGTATTGGTGGACAAGAAGCTTGACATGAGCCAGCACTGTGCTCTTACAGCCCAGAAAGCCAACCATGTCTTGGGCTGCATCAAAAACAGCGTGGTCAGCAGGTCGAGGGAGGGGACTCTGCCCCTCTGCTCTGCTCTTGTGAGACCCCACCTGGAGTGCTGCAGTCAGCTCTGGGGGCCCCAACATAAGGAGGTCATGGACCTGTTGGAACAAGCTCAGAGGAAGCCACAAAGATGCTCAGAAGGCTGGAATACCTCTCCTATGAAGATAGGCTGAGAGAGTTGGGGCTGTTCAGCCTGGAGAAGAGAGGGCTCCAGGAAGACCTTATAGAACCTGAAGGGAACCTACAGGAAGACTGGAAGGACTTTTTACAGTGACAGGACAAAGAGGAATGGCTTCAAACTGAAAGAGGACTGATTTAGATTGGATAATAGGAAGAAATTCTTTACTATGAGGGTGGTGAGACACTGGCACAGGTTGCCCAGAGAACTTGTGGATGTCCCATCCCTGGAAGTGTTCAAGGCCAGGCTGGATGGGACTTGGAGCAACTTGGTCTAATGGAAGGTGTCCCTGCCCATGGCAAGAGGGTTAGAATTAGATGATCTTTAAGGTCCCTTCCAACCCAAACCATTTCATGATTCTATGAGCTACTGCTGAACTAACTTTAAGAGAAAGGGAGCTGGGGGGAAATCTTTGTTTCTTCCTCTCTTCCTCATAACTCAGTACAGAGAATTGAGCTCCTGTTGCTGATAAATCTGATTCTGAGGAAAGGTTCTCAGTACCAACCAGGGATAGCAAAGTATCTGTCAATCCCCTGTTGTGGAGACTGACATTTAGGTTAAAGTCTGAAGGCCCTTTTCCCCTTTTAAATAAATAACTCAGCTATTATTTTACAGTGTAGGCCAACAGCCTACTGTAGTAACACCTCAGAATATCAAGCCGTGGCAGAGAGGCAGAAAGCTCAAACTGGTTTTGCCAGCTAAAAAAAGCCTACATGGAACTGCAACTGAGCATGCAACTTTTCATACGCTAGTTTGTTAGAGACTATTAAGAGATTCTTTAACCACATGCTTTACAGTGAGGATATAGGAAAAGGGCAAAGGAAAAGACAGACTGCTTCACAGAAGGAAAATAGCTGACAGACTACAAGCAGGAAGCAAATAGTGCATGAATCTGGATTTTGGAAGAAATCAGGCCACAGAAATTAACACAATAAGTACTTAAAGATCAGCAAGAAAAACTTTGAAGGCAAGAGGTGTGAAAATCCTTTGACCCTTGCAATGAAGTCAAGACAATCAGTAACACATCTGGAAGGCTGAGAACCACTACAGACACAGTCCCAGCAGAGAAGGGGATAGGACAGGCTGAACTGTCACACTAGAAATTACTCCAATAGTAGCCTCATATAGGGTTAAAGTAAGGATTCACCTTTATTTTAAATCCACAGAGTAGCTCAAAGCACTGTTCTGTTCCAACTACAGCCACGTTTAAAACTTGCATGTTCTAGTGGTAGACAGATGAGTGGAACAGACTTGTTCCTCTCCTCTACAGTTCATATGAAACACATTTTGTATTTAAAGACTATTCCAGATATCACTCCAGGAAATCTAGTATCAGAAATCAGGTTCCAATTCTCCCAGAACATGCATAATATTCCAGATTAGAAAAATGCTCAGGAGAAAGAGCTGTCAGCTCTCACATATTTAGACCTGCAAATTAGTATTTTTATGTTTAAGAAATGCTGACACATTTTTTCTCTCCACTCCCATCAGAGAATGGAACCTGCCTCCTGTAAGCCAAAATGTATACTTCAATGCTTTCCCACTACCTTCTGCAAGTGTTGCACAAAATTCCTGCAACACTTAAAGCATTCCTAATTTTAAAATTATTTTATAACAAAAATTGGAATATAAACAATCTTCAGGGATTTTTAATCTTGCTATTTGACTGCTTCAAGTTTTAACTTGTTTGTTATAGGGCAGATCAGTGCTTGAGCTAACCATACTATAAGATCAATTACAATATTGCTTACTACTTTTCATAGTTAACTATATGGACACTAAAAATTTAGATGGGAAAAAATTGTGAATTCATCTGACAATGTAAATTTGGGAAGAACACTATGACAACAGTGGGATAAATCGAGCTATTTAATTTGATGACAGGATCTGGGCTTGTGAAGGTCCTGAAGAGACTTCGAGAATCTTTAGCATAATTTTTAGTATTAATCTAAATATGCATACAGCCAGAAACACATGCAAAAATAAACTGAGACCCCTGATGTAAGACACTTGAAAACATTTCTGTGATGTCCTCTGGAAGATGCAGGAATACTTCCTGCAGACCCTGCCTCTGCTACAGATCAAATCAATTCAAAGCCAGTGCACAAATTATTTAGGCAACCCAGGGATACAACAGTTAGCAAACTAGTCCTCACCTGATCACATCACCCAGCCGCACTCTCAAGTTGTTACGAACAACCCTATTCATTCGAATCTTCTCATCTGAGCAGGTATCATCTGACAGAACAATGCAGACTGCTTCTCTCCTCTTCTTCCCTTTTAGCAGGACAGTGTCTCCTCTGAATAGCTGCAATTCATCCATTTTTGCCTGTAAACAATAACAGCATTAGACCAAGCTTTTGTCAACACAATTGGAGGAAGCAGTGACCTGCTGAGCCACTTAGACCCTCACAGGTCTATGGGGCCAGATAGACTCCACCCGAGGGTACTAATGGAGCTGGTGGAAGAACTCGCCAAGCCATGCTCCATCATTTATCAGAAATCCTGCTTAACTGGGGAGGTCCCAAAGGACTGGAGGTTGGCCAATGGAATGCCCATCTGCAAGAAGGGTCAGAAGCAGGATCTGGGGAACTACAGGCCTGTCAGCCTGACCTCAGTGCCAGGGAAGGTTACGGAACAGATCATCTTGAGTGTGGTCACACAGCGTGTGCAGGACAACCAGGGCATCAGGCCCAGGGTAGGAAGGCTCTGCAGAGGGATCTGGACAGGTTGAAATGACGGGCCGAGGCAAATTGT
>JAXCLP010000085.1:3467531-3486148 GCA_035584035.1 Lepidocolaptes lacrymiger
GCACAGAGGGTAATAGTGAATGGGGTAACATCAGACTGATGACCTGTCACTAGTGGGGTTCCACAGGGCTCCATCTTGGGTCCTGTGCTCTTCAACATCCTCATAAATTACTTGGAAGCAGGACTGGAAGCAAGTTTGCTGATGATACTAAATTGGGAGGAGCTGTTGAGTCCCTCAAAGGAAGGGAGTCCCTGCAGAGAGACCTTGACAAATTAGAGGACTGGGCAATCACTTATGATATGAAGTTCAACAAGGGGAAGTGCCAGATTCTACACCTGGGATGGGGCAACCCCAAATGTTCATACAAACTGGGGAATGAGAGGATGGAAAGCAGTGCCACAGAAAGGGACCTGGGGATCCTGGTCAACAGCAAGTTGAATATGAGTCAGCAGTGTGCCCTGGCAGCCAGGAGGGCCAACCATGTCCTCGGGGACATCAGGCAAAGCATCACCAGCTGGTTGAGTGAGATGATTGCCCTGCTCTACTCTGCACTGGTGTGGCCTCACCTTAAGTATTGTATGCAGTTTTGGTCACTACAATATAAGAAAGACAGTAAGCTATTAGAGAGCGTCCAAAAGAGGGCAACAAAGATGGTGAAGGGCCTTGAGGGGAAGCTGTATGAGGAGTGGCTGAGGTCACTTGGTCTGTTCAGCCTGGAGAAGAGGAGACTGATGGGAGACTTCATTGCAGTCTACAACTTCTTTGTGAGAGGAAGAGGAGGGGCAGGCACTGATCTCTTCTCTGTGCTGACCAGTGACAGGACCCAAGGGAATGGCCTTAAGTTGTGCCAGGAGAGGCTTAGGTTGGATATTAGAAAGAGGTTCTTCACCCAGAGGGTGCTTGGGTACTGACACAGGCTCCCTGGGAAGTGGTCACAGCACCAATCCTGCCAGAGTTCAAGAAGTGTTTGAATGACACTTTCAGGCACATGGCGTGACTCTTGGGGATGGTCCTGTGCAGGACCAGGAGTTGGACTCAATGATCCTTATGGATCCCTTCCAACTCAACATATTCTGTGATTCTGTGAGCTTGAGCCAAAGTAACATTGGCATAAGAAACCCAACTAAAAGTTGGACCAACTACTGGTCACAAACCCATAGGGAATAGAGAAATATGCGCTGAAAAGAATTTGACATTAAAAATTCTTTGTAATCTACATTGGTTTCTTCAGCCTGGAGAAGAGGAGACTGAGGGGAGACCTTGTTGCATTCTTCAACATCCTCACAAGGGGAAGCAGAGGGGCAGGCACCGATCTCTTCACTTTTGTGACCAGTGACAGGACTTGAGGAAATGGTATGGAGCTGTGTCAGGGGAGGTTTAGGTTGGATATCAGGAAAAGGTTTTTCACTCAGAAGGTGGTTGGTCACTGGATCAGGCTCCCCAGGGAAGTGGTCACAGCACCAAGTCTGTCTGAGTTCAAGAAGCGTTTGGACAATGCTCTCAGCCATATGGTGTGACTCTTGGGGTGTCCTGTGCAGGGACAAGAGTTGGACTCAATGATCCTGATGGGTCCCTTCCAACTTGGCATATTCTATGACTCTACAACCTTATTACATAGGACAAAAGGCAACAGTGAGACAGCTTCTTTGCCACTGTAGATGTTGACTCCTGCTTTTATTCTAATAGTGCCATCTTATAAGTTTTACACCTCTATTTTCATTTCATTTAGATTACAAGCTGCTGATATTCTCCTGTTTTACATCCCACATGCCAACACTTGCTTCTTCTACTTCATTCAATTCTTTATGAGAGTCAGAAATGGTCCTCAGTTCTGTTTCCTCATGCTGATGTGCCCTTTTGATACTTTTGCTCTCAGCATAAAGCAGAAATGTGAGATAGAATTACAGAATATTCTGTGTGGGAAGGGTCATAGAGTCCAACACTTAAGTGAATGGCCCATATGGGGGTCAAACCCACAACCTGGGCACTATTAGCACCATGCTCTAAACAGCTGAGCTAATCTCAGGGTCTCAGTATTTTCTTCAATCAGACATAGCAAATAAACATAAAACCCGTGTCTTCTTTGGCTACTAGTAATGAGTTTCCCAAACTTATGGCATATCATATCAGCACATAACACACAATCATATATCAAAAATTGAGTCTATTTTTAGTACTTTGTACCATTAAACAACAAGAATGTAGACTTTGGAACTAGGATCCGATAGTATTAATAAAGGTATCTTAAAAGGGCAAATGTCAGTTCAAGCAGGATCCAAAGATAAAGCCAAAACCTAATCAAGTTTGGATCATTGCATTGTACTGAACTGCTAAGTCACCCCATAGGTCTGCTTTGGGTCAACTTTCCAAAGAACGAAATGAGTTTCCCTTGATTTTCTATTTTAGATTCTCCAATATGATCACTTGCCCCAGTAAACAGTCATAAACATTAAGTCCAGCACCAGCAGTCAAATGCAAGACATATTGTGTTACCCACATTATGCAGCATCAAAAATGAAAATGTGTAGCTAAAAAAATTAAAATGTTGACATTGCACTGAAAGGTTGGCATATGACATATCATACCAGACAAACCTGCACAGCCCATTTCAGTAAAACCCTATTCAGTATGTTTGGAAATCTTCCTGTAGAGAATAATTTGCATCACTGATGATCTAATCACACCAATAAACACTGGAAATGCTTCTGTTTTCTCATAGGAATTAAAATATCCTACTTCTTAGGAGAGGAGAAGAAAAACAGGCATTTCAGTTTTGATGTGGCATTCAACTTGAAAGGAGACCTAACTACTTTGACAACAAGCTTATTTCATGTGGTGGTTTAGTTTTCTTGGTTTTGGTCTAGGCCTTCCCTGATAACAGGGTCATAACTAAGGAAGTATTCCACACCATTCCTTCACGTAATCAGGGGTATATAATGATGGGGAGTTTCCTCCCTCCCTCCCTCTCTCTCTTCCTTTCATGTGCTTGGAGGATATCAGCTCTATGTGTTGGCTTTAGCTCTTATCTATATGACCTGAGGCCTATCGGAGAAACTGTTGTCCCAGCTGTACAAAGGTGGAAATTTCTACTGCTTCTCTTAAGGGGAGTTTTTGGTGAGAATTTATTGTATTAGATACTGATTGAGCTTTTCCCTGAGTTTACGAGTGTATCTGTGTTGTTTGGTTTTACCCATTTTTGTCCCATTTCCCTTTCCCCCCCTTTTCCCTTTTGGAGTTGTTTGAGGTTCTTATTCTTATTTCAGCAGTCCTCTGAACAAATACCATAGAATTCAGTTGGACAAGCACCACTAAAAATTGGTTTTAAAGGACTGTAGGTTGAACTTGGCTGGCTGTCAGACTCTCCACCCAGTCCCTCTCTTATTTTCCCTCCTCAATACAACAGGGGGAGAAAATAAAATGGAGAAGCTCGTGGGTTGAGATAAAGGCAGTTTAATGAAAAAAAGCAAAGCCTCTTGTCATGGGTGCTAAAAAACCCCCAACTTCTTGCATGAATTTTCCCCATTACCACCATGGAAGGGGGAAGGGAGGGGCTATTTCATTGCCTACTGTAGCCAGGCCCTGAGAGGATTGCCTGCAGACCAAGCTAAACAAAAGAATAGCTGATAGCTCTTAAATAGCAACGTAACGGCTTGGGAAAGAATTTGGTGGGGGAAGATTTTTGGTTTTGCTGGTCACCTCGCATTTTCCCTGGCTGAGGGAGTGGTGTGAGGGCCCCCGCATCTATTTTTTTTTCTGGGCTGTTCTCACTCGTCTCTGCTCCCCATCGGCTTTGGTGTCCAGCTGCTGCTTTGCTGGGGGCTCACAGTGGCTCTAGGGAGGTTCCAGCTCACCCTTGACCCTGTGTGTCCTGTGTTGTCTCCTCTGCGACTTCCGAAAAGCATTTTGGTGAGGAAGCCTCCATTCACGCCCTCGTTAGCAGCTTGGGTTTTTTTCCTGCCTGCCCGTTGCTGCAGCAGTCTTGCCCCACGGATCACAGAACCCAAAGCCGGGGGGAGTCCCTTTGTGCTGTGTGGTGAACTCTATTTGCTGGCAGCCGCCAAGCCGACAGGAGCAGCCCTCGGATGTCCTCTGCCGGCCGCCAGTAACTGCAGCCTTCGCTTTTCCCGGAGCTCGACAGCGCCCCCTGCTGTTTGTGGCTATAAGTGCGCCGAAAGGCAAAGTGGCACCTCAGCGTTCAAAAGTTTCAGTTACGGTGTTGTTGCTTGTTTTAGGATTTTTTTGTTCTATATATTTGTAGTGAAGAACTGTTATCCTCTTTTCTACGTTTTCTGCTTAAAGTCTCTTAAATTCAAAGGTTGTGGTAGCTCAAGTAAAGGGAGGCCCCCTTTCTAGTTCAGGAGGATTCATCACTTACCTTGATAGACATGTTGATTTTTTTTTTTTAAACTGAGACAGCTCTACATGGAAGCAAAGCAAAAGGGATTTATTCTTTACTTCCCATCAGCTGGCAACATACAGACATTTCCTGAGAAGTAGGGCATTGATGGCTTAAGATTTTTATATTTTAATATAGCTGTATAGTTTCTCACACTTAAGGTAGCAGTTAACGGTTTCTAAACCCCTTTCTCACGGTTTGTGCCACATTCTTGAAATTCTGTTTAACATTCTTTTCAAGGAAACAATTTTAGCAAGGACATCTTGTTTGGGACAGATGCACCTGGAAGGGAATAACAATATATGTTTTAGTCAAAGCAAGATAGAAGGCCCACAAACCTTGGAGAAGCTTCAAAGAAGGCATGTGATGTGAGGGTGATGATGGTGAGGAAGTAGGGAGGTCTTGAGACCTCTGACTCAGTTCTGGGGAGGCATTCATGGGGCAGACCTGAGGCAGGTTCTGGGGGTGGACAATTCTTGGGTTGGATGTATCTATTAGATATAATTAAGTATTGTTATAAATTTGTGAAAACCTCACATTATAATGTGCGCCTATGTATTTTGTGGCACCTGAAAGCACTTTCATTAAAGACCAGCTCTCTATTTTATCTATACTAATATTGTCTGGAAAGTTCTCCTGTTTTAGGCAACAGCCTCAGTAACCATAGAATTTGCTTTGGAAGACAAATGCCTGTCAGCTTGGTACATGGGGCTCTTGAGGAGTTTGAAATAAGGACAGTAACTGGAAGAGATAACAGGCAAAAAATGGACCAGATATTGCCAGAAAGCAAAATAATTGCAGGGAATTTCTGTTGGTTCAATGTTGTAAAGTGACAAGTGGCAGTGTGTGTGTAAAACTGTTGATCTTTGCTGGTGTTGTGATTATGGTATTTTGACTTTGGTGTGGGGATTTTTTTAGAACAGAATAGTTCAGTTGGAAGGATCCTACAAAGATCATCTAGTCCAACTGTCTGACCAAAAGTTAAAGCATGTTATTAAAGGCATTATCCAAATGCTCCTTAAACAGTGACAGGCATGGACCACCTCTCTAGGAAGCTGGTTCCAGTGTTTGACCATCCTCTCAGTAAAGAAATGCTTCCTAATATCAAGTCTGAACATCCTCTGATGCAGCTTTGAACTGTCCCATGCATCCTATCACTAGATACTAGAGAGAACAGATCAGCATCTCCCTCCGCACTTCCCTTCCTCATGAAACTGTAATGTGCCCCTCAGCCTCCTTTTCTCCAAATTGTGTCCATCAAGTTTTATTGATGTCTATGAAGATTGTGTGATGAATGTATATTTTAATAACTCTTAAATATGATTTATATAGGTGAAGGGTAGAATATATTGAGCTTATGTGTCAAAGTTTTGGTAGGGGGGCTGTAGGGGTGGCTTCTGTAAGAAACTGCAAGTTGTCCCCATGTCAGACAGAACCAGTTCCAGACAGCTCCAAAATGGACCCATTGCAGACCAAAGCTAAGGCAATCAGTGATGCTGGCAGCACCTCTGTGATAACATATTTAAGAAAGGGTAAAAAACTTGATGCAGCAGCCATGAGGGAGAAGAGTGAGAAAAATGTGAGAGAAGCAACTCTGCAGACACCAAGGTCAGAGAAGAAGAAAGGTAAGGAGGTACTCCAGTGTCTTGGTTTACTGACAATACGTTTCAGGAGGTGGGACCTCTGATGAGGTGAAACCCTTCTTCCTCTTTTGTTTATTTCCATTCCCAAAAAAATACTGACAAATTTTGAGTCTGAATGAAGGAAAAAACCCAACAATTTTAATAAGGAAAAAAAAACCCAAAACCAAAGCAAACAAAACAGAAGAACACGATAAACACAGGGGTACAGGGAGAAAATGGCCTGTCTCTATGCCCCCTATCCTGAAGAAACTGGAAAGCACCCAGTTGTGTGGCTCTCCCCTCCCCCCAGCAAACAAAGGGAATACAGGGAGGATGGCAGAGGGCTTTTCCCCACTGATTCCACCTCACTAAATTGAAACAAAACCTGGGTATCTACTTCATCTGGAAAAAAAAAAAAGTTTGATGCTGCTGAGATACTGGTGTGAGTATAGGAAACTCTTTGGTTCCTGCTGGTTGTCTGAATTGGCTCTGATGGTGAGCTGTGTCCAACACAGGGCTCCTCTCTGAGCACCGGCAGCTTGTGGCGCAGGGGCAGCAACGGGGCAAGCTTTTGACTTGGCACAGCTGCCGCAGAGGCAGTTTTCACTTCCAGGCAGCTGGCGGTGAGAATACCACAAAATCACCTGAAAAACAGCTGATGCCATGCCGGACCTGGATAAATCTCTAAAATGCCCAACGTGTGGAATGCAGTGGTCCTTTTCCTCAGCAACTCACCCAGGAAGAAGAGCGCCAGCACCGGAAGCTCTGGGTTTTTTTTTATCTTCAGTCTTTTGAACTCCCAGGATGCTTTCTTACAGGACCCCCCTGTTTTGGCCACTTTCTAAAACCATTCCCTGGCTCCAGGTGATGTCATGATGTTGAAATTAATTTCTGTTTCTCAGTCAACTAAACCCAAAACATCCAGGTACCAGAGCAGAGTCCCCCACAGCCTGTGGAGAAGACCATGGTGACATAGGCTGTCCCCCTGCAGCCCATAGAGGACCCCACACAGGAGCAGGCTCCTAGCAGGAACTACAGCCTGTCAAAAGGACCCACAGAGAATTCCATGAAGGACTGTATCCCATGGGAGGAACCCCATACTGGAGCAGGGGAAGAGGGTGAGGAGGAGGGAGCAGCAGAGACAACACTTTATGAACTGACCTCCAGTCTCCACGCTTAGAGTGTGTGTGTGTGTGGGGGGCGGGGGGGGGGGGAGCAGGCCGATGACTCTGGAGTGAAGTCAAGCCTAGAAAGAAGGGGTGGGGGGAAGGTGTTTTTAATTGTTTGCTTTTTTTCTTGCTATCCTTCTCTATTTTTAATTTGCAATAAATTTAATTAATCTTCCCCAGATCTGTCTTGCTCATGATGGTTATCAGTGAGTGATCTTCCTGTCCTTATCCTGGTCCACAAGCTTTTCCACTATTTTTTCCTATCCCTGTCTTGCTGGGGGGGGGGGGGTGAGAAAAGTTTGGTGGATACCTGGCAACCAGCCAAGGTTAATCTACCACAGTCTTTTTTTTTTTCTAAACAAAAATCCCCCAAACACTAGACCAACTTCATGGTGCTTTAAGGGAGAAAGCTCTATCCTACACAGCTCTACTGCTTGTGTTTCACGTAGAGGTACTACTGTAAATTGGTACCTTCTCTGAGGATATTTCTGCTGTTGGGGAGATCCTGTTCCATACATGAAACACATTTGAAAAAGGCACTTCATATCTGTAAATACATCAAAATTAACCTTTTTATTAAGGTCTCTATGGTGAGGAAGAGAGACACACCTTGCTGAAATACTTATCCTAAGTTATTAATTCATAAAGCAAACTTCCACCTTCCCAATATTTTTACAGGGCCTTCTTCAGCAATACAAGCTACCACACCTGCCATTTCTCCAGCTGTAAGAAGTAACAGCATGCCAAAAAAAAGCAGATGTAGCTTTTAGGTCTTAATTCAAACAAAAAAAAGCGCTAAAGATAATGCCTGAAGTTTAAATCTGTACCTTTGCATGTCCTGTACAGGAAAGCATATAAAAAAGTTACATTAACTTAATGCAAAAGGAAATAATGAAACCAAAAGGAAAACTTTACAAGCATGTTTGCCACATATTTGCTGTCACATACTTTATACCAAAATTCTGTCTTCATTCTCTTTTGCCTGATTTATGAATAAAAGTACACTAACTATACCACACATAGAAAAACTCATGACATTTATTGAGCCAATTATTTAAATATTCAAGAAAGGGATAATAAATTACAAGAAGTAAGCTCATCTATTATCCTACAGAGTAAAATATACTTCATATATCAGTCTGAAGTGCCAAACCTGCTTCTGAATCACGCTGAATTAAAAAAAAAGAGCTGAAATAGAACACCTGTGAAGCTTCAATATATAGGTTTAGAATATATGATTATCAAAAAACACATTTTCAAAGGGTCAAATATCAGTAAGGTCTCAGAATGTAGTCAGGACTTTTGAACTTCATTACATTGTTATATACCACAACCAACCTAATAATCTGACAGTTCGTTACCCTTACAGCAACTGGTTCAAAACACCACAGGAAGCTGCTTGTTCTTTCTCCAAATTTCAGGTTTAAGTTTGCACAGAATCCTATGGAACCCACACTACAGTGCAGCCATAATCCTAGCTAAAGATTTAGGAGACAAGAACAAGCAATTCTTAGTCACCTAGCTACTTGTTTGACATATTCTTTTTCATATCCAAAATAAAAAGTTCCCCTCATTTGGAAAACTTGTCAGGAAAACAGGCAGATTCTTCCTATAACAGCATCCTTATGTACAAGTTAAACGCATACAGTTTTAACAGCCAAATGTTAAATAAGGACTAGTATAACGTTGTGATCACATTGCCTTCTTGGAATCATAGAAAAGAATAGAATAGCTTTAGTTGAAAGGGACTCTGTGCTGGTTTAAATGTAAACCGGTAAGAGAAATGAACCCAACTCATGAGAAGATTACAAGTCAGAGATAGAACTTACCAAAAAGATTACAAAAAATACAATTATACAGAGAAGAAAATCTTTTTAACCCACAAAAACCAGATGTATAACCCAGCACTCTGAGGCATGAACAGAAGGGTGTTCATTAGCCCCTGTGCTGAGCACCATGTGGTCCCCCAAGCACAAAATACAAGGAAAGGAAAACCTGTTGGCAAGGATGAAAGTCACAGTCCTGTTGAGATCCTGATCCTCCTCTGGATCCGATGAGCAGCACCAGAAGTCCCAAAACCCGAAGATTATATATGCTCAGGTTCAGGTGGGAATGTTCAAGTTCAGGTACCTCCCCCAGGGCAAGGAGTTTCACAGTGGGTGATTTAACTCTGTGAGTCATGGGATATATTTAGAATCTTTGATGGTCTAGGTCATTGCAGCTGCCTGTTGTCAGTCCCTAATGGCTCATTAGCAGACATGACCCCTCAGGCTGGGTGTGAAGGTGCTAATGCCTCCCCAGAGGGAAGTTATCACAGCTGAGTCATTGGTGTGAAGACAGAAACACTTCCCTTTTTCACAGAGTCCTTTAATGCCCAGCTTGTAGTCTGAGAGGTCAGTTGTGCCCTGGGCAGCTGCTGCAAATGATCCATTATTAACAGTTCATGAGAAATGACACAGAGGGTGTAGAATACACAGTTTTGATTACACCCACATGGTGACAAGCTGGTCCTGGCCACTGTAACTAGGACAGGCACAGAACTGAAGATGTTTTCCCCTCTAGTAGACCTGGGATCACTTTATACATATGTGGTATTTCTGGAGCTACAAAACATTCAATGCAATAATGGATAGACAAGACAAATTTAAGACAGAAGAAAAACCTTCCTCTGATAGTAGAACTACATTTGAATGTTACCTTTTATAGAACTCAAGAAAAGATGCGAGTAAAGGTCAAGCGACTGGGAAAACAGCTTTAGGCTTCTCTAGATTGTAACTTTTGAATTCAAGAAATTGAGTCATGATTCCCTCAAGGGAAAAGAGCACAAAGAATTCCAACTACATTGATCAGAAATCCCTTAAAAATGTATTAGGATCCAAAGTCTTACTTTTCTACTCCACTCAGCTCTGGTTAATTTCTCCCGTAGGTTTAGGAGCTGTGATCAAACAGAAGTAGGAATAGAGCTGTAGTACAGTCAGAAAGCCCTCTGCAAAGGATGGCTCACATATCCTGGATGTCTTCTCCAAAGAGTAAGAAAGCATAACGTAAGTGTACAGAATAACCACATTTCCTGCACTTTCAAGCCTCCTCTGGACCCCCTCTGTCAGTGTGACCAGTACCCCCTGCTCCTGACCCCTGGTAATATGATTAGCATGCAACTAACACCATTTATAAGGCAAACAGCCATCCTCTATGATATATTAGTCCCCTTTCTCCTCATTATCAGGTCCTGTGAAGCAAGTAGACAAATCAAACAGTTTTTTTCTTCCCCTCCCTGTCGGCATCGAGATTCCTGGGTGCCGGGCTGACTACTCCCCTCCTTACTGGCCTTGAAGGCCCCAAGCACACAGCCAGCCAGGTGGTGGTGATGACCCCATCACAGAACACAGAAGCATAACAGCACACATAGCACTTGTCTATAAAATCAAGCCGTTACAGGTCCTAAGTGGGACTTGGACTGGAATTGCTGCTGGACACTTGTGACAGACCAAAATGCAACCAAGTAAAAAAAAAGCAGACAGCAGTTAGAATAAACAGGGAGGATGGGGCAGACAAAAGTCTGTTCAGACAGACGGACTTATTGTGTCCCTGATGGCCCCAGACTGAGGTCTTAAACTGTTTTTGCACCAGACAAGGGAAAAGGCTGATAAGAAGCAGATCCTGCCGGAGGTGGGGTGATGGCTTTTATCATGTTAATTCCCCCGATAAGGCACAACTGGCTCAACTATAGCAGCCAAGTTTTAGAAGGGGTCATAAACCATCAAAGACCCCCAAAGACTCATTTCTGAGGCCTTCCACCAGAGGACTGCGAATGATCCACAGTGTTGCATCAGACAGTGTAAAATTCCCCCTCCTCCTCCCCGGGGAGGTACCTGGGCATTCCCACCTGAACCTGAATATATTAACCTGTTGAACTCTTTGTTTCATGAGCCCCCACCCCTGAGGGATCAAGACTGCAACCATCACTTTGACTAACAGACATTGAAATTGCAACAATCAAGCCTTGTCACTGGATCCAGCGGTGGTGATATCTTTCCACTATCTACTCTTGTTCTTTCTTTCTCTTTTTCTTTTCCTTATATATTTTCTTAAGTGATATCTTTATACTTTTATATTGTTATATTTCTATAGGTAATAACCAAAATGGCTACATCCCTCCTTTCCACTGCAACCAAATTGTTCTAAAATAAATCTGCCATACATATATACACCAATCATTCAGTGTCGTTTTACTCTAATCCACTCCAAGGGATCTATTAACAAGAACCTCAGTTACCCCGTGTGGGGTGACAGCCCTGATAAGCTCTTGATGGGTTACACCTCAGCCCCTGGAAGGGTGTTCCCAGGAACCTTTGCCAGATGTTAATGGGCTACACAAAAGGAACAAAGAACCCCTGCGGCTTCCTGAATGTGCTCCCAACAACAGATTGATAGGATTACCAAAGGATGGAGTGCTATGGAGATAGCATGGCCTTTCTTCGCATATCCTGGGGAGACACAGGAAGCTGACCTTTAGGTCTATGTCATCTGTCTATCACCCCAAAACCAATTATTGACTATAGTCACTCAAACTACCAGAGGAAAAAAAGTATAAAAAGAGATTGGACACAAGCAACAATCGGGGAGAAAGACCATCGTCTCTGTGGAGGTAACCAATGAGTTGCCCTGTCTCCTCCCACACCTTGAGACCATGAAGGGGTGAGCTGTCATTTACTTTTTTTTTTTTTCTTTTCCCCCTTACTTTATACCTTCCTTTATACCCTTATACCTTAGACCATGCCTGTTACTTTATATCTTATGCCTTATACTTTTTCACTTTTACCCCATAGCTATCTTTATTTACTAATTTTACCCGGTTAACATCTTTATCTCATAAACACTATATCAATTATATCTTGACTTATACCTCATAACCCACCGGGTATATATATCTTACTTTATATTGGTTGTGGTGTTCCTTTAAGGTGTATAGTTCCTTTTAACATGTTTGTTAGTGGGAGGCTTTGTGTTACAGAGAGTGTGGTGTGCAGTTCTTCTTTTTGCTTTGTGTAACAGAGAGGGTTTAGATTTTTGTTTTAGGTTGTTGTGCTTCTGGTTAGTAGCTTTCTGTTGCTAGATTAAAAATGTGGAGAGGGGAGGATGTGGTTTGAGCCTGTATTGAGGCTTAGGTTGATGTGCTGTCTGTAGAGTGTGTTTTGTGATGGTTTCTTTTGGGAGTTTTGTTATCAATTAAATACAATCATGCAGCTAACGTTATTGCCGGCAACGCGAAACCCACAATAAGTGTCACATCCTTGTATTAATAAAAATCATTTTGGGAACTGCTAGAGTTTATTCCAGTTTGTTGCTGGTGCTGGCAGCGATATAACTTTTAAGAGAACTTGGTGGAAAAGAGTCTCTCTTGCTATTAAGCGTAGTTCTCATTGGAGTATCAAAATTCCTGTTCAAGCAGTGAATCTGTCTCAGCGAAGGGTCTCTTTAGGTGGGACACAGACAGAGTGAGTTGGGCGTTAAAAGGCTTTGATATTCTGAGGACGCTTATAGCTAATAAACATATATTAATACAAGTGGAGGTGGGACAAAAAAATCTTTGCATTTCTGCCTTTCTTTCCCTTTTAACGTGACACTCCGCCTCAGAGGCGGGTCATAACAACAGTGAGACCAGTGACCTCCTGGTGGCCAGGGATGCCTCCACCATTGTCTGCTTCCTCCGAAGATTGAGAGAGCGACTTATATTCTTTTATGTCTTTTTGAGTCTAGATTATGATTGTGATATCGATACTGCAAGCCAAGTATTACAATTTGACCTGATCTGCAGAGGGTCCAGATGATTAGAAACCATAAGCTAAGTGGTGCTATAAAATTCTGTGCTACACTACTTATAAAACTGTGCTACACTGATTCTGCTTGTAGAAATGCTGTGCTATTCTTAATATAAAATCTATGCTATGCTAATCATAACATCCTGTTATAAAAAAATAAAGCTTTCATTGTAACTACAACTTAGCGTCGCTATCATTCTGCCAAGGATGCCTAAAGAATCTGTCTGCCCCCTTAGTGTTGGGTGATAGCTGGTTAAGTTCAAACCATTTTATTATTCAGTATAAGGATACCACACCAAACAATAAAGATAAATATTATTATATGCATGGAACAGACAAACAGAGCTTAAGTGACTTTGTTCAAGGTCACAATGTATCATCTATCTATAGGACAGATTCTCTATCACTTCTAATTTTCTATGTTTTTATGTGTTTATAAATTGTTTGTAAATATCTAGCATACTCTAGTCAGTATACTAACACCGTCACTTCAGTGTTCTATACTATCCATAAAACTATAACCTGTTACCTGAATGACAGCAAAGCATTAGGGTTGATCCTATGAAAACCATGCTAACTTTCTTTGAGTCTAAACTTTAATATTTTCCTTCTGAAGAAAACAAAAATGACCTGCTCTACTGTGCAGTTCCTGGTGCAGGTTGTCGTTTCTCCAACGGACACTGAAACATCATGCCATAGCATCTGTTTCTTGACTGATTGTCTATGCAAGATCTCATTTTCTAAAAATCAGGAGAAATCACACACCTTGCTTTCAGAAATGCAATCACTGAAGGTACATGGATTGCATCAGCAGGTCTTCTGCCTCCCAACACATAAAGAACAGGGAAGGCAGTCAACGCCATCTGCTTGCAAGGAGAGTAACCATTGGAGAAAATACCACTCTAAATGCAGTATTATTGAGAATTATCAAGCAAAACTTTTGTCAGATGCTGGTATGCTTGGAAAAGGAAGAAAATCAATTCTACAAGTATTACTGAGCTGAAAAGACTCTTTGGTGTTAAATTAACTAAATGGTAACATCATGTTTTGAATGCCTTGGAAAGAATCAACTGCAAAAGATTCCGCTTTCACATCAAAGTTTAAACGGACAAGGATGCAATTTTAAAAGCTCATTGGTCTGAAGGCGTATGATGATTTTCTGAAAAGATGAATGAGTAAAAATAAAGTAAAACAAAAAGGCACAAATACTTGATCTAAAATCCTCACTTTTCCATTTCAGATAATGTTGCATCTCTACGATTATGGACTGTGGGAAGATTTTCAGGCTATTATCCAATGCATTCTTCAAAATGTGGGATAACATAAGAGTTAACTCAAGGAATTCGAAGAGCAGGCAACTTCTTTCTGGAACCCAGGAAAGAGAGAACTTGTTTTTTATTAGAAGACGCCTACTTCATGTAAATAATTTGCAACATATTTTCCCACATATGCTACTGGAGACTCAGAAATACGCAGCCTAGCCCCTGGTCGACACTTAGGTCACAAAGGAAAATATTTTTGACAATTCTCAGGTCAAGTCAATTAAAATAAGCGACTACACAACTGATAAGCTTAGGTTATTCAATAACAACAGTGAATGTATCCGTCTGAAAGAAAAGGGAGACAGATTAATACTATCCCTTAGTAACTACCAGAAGCAAGCCTGAAGCAGCAAATGGATGGTGCACTTGTCAAACAGCACCTGCAATAGTGTAAACTCCACATCCCCACCGCAGACCCAGCAGTTGGTATGCAATGTTTTATAATCACATTTAAGCTTCCCCCTGGGATGTACCATAGCCAAATATTAAATTCAAAAAGAAACCATTGAGCTTTCTGACACGACTGATTATTAACCAAGATATTTTCCGTGTTCTTTCTCCAGAGGTGGAAAGAGAGAGCAGCTTCTCCTCTTTAAATCTCATGCCCTATGCCAGTCTTACTAGAGAGGTGGCAACAGTAGAAAACAAGCCCAAACAAGGAAAACTAGTGTTCAGCCAACATCCTCCTCTCCCCTCCAACAGCATCAAGCTGCAATGGGTCTAATTTTTCTTGTCTTTCACATCAAATCCTTCTGTTGAACACTTACACCAGCAAACCTTTTGTCCTAATGCTTTATCTTTAATAATTCTGTAATTTCTTGCTTATGTATTACAGTATGTTGTATTGTTTCAAAGACAGTATACCCTGTGTATTTTACAGGCATTTTCAGCTTCTGCAGTTCACAAACTACCTTCTGTAATCTTCTGCAAGTAAATATTTAGTGTATCAAAGGAAAAAATAAGTCTTTAAAAAAATTTTTAAATCAAACAGCTCTTTTATTTCATACTAACTGTCAGAAATCAATCAATCAATCAATCTCTCTCACTGATAAACACACAAAGATGATTCTGAATTGCTCTTGATGCACACCTGTGGTGGGTTGAACTTGGCTGGTCACCAGGTGCCTACCAAGCTGCTCTATCACTCCCACTCCTCATCAGGACACAGGAGAGAAAATGTGATGAAAAGCTCATAGGTCGAGATGAGGACAGGGAGATCACTCAGCAATTACTGTCATGGGCAAAACAGACTCGACTTGGGGAAGATTAATTTATTTCCAATTAATCACTGAGTACAATAATGAGAAATAAGAACAAAGCTAAAAACACCTTCCCCCCATCCCTCCCTTCTTCCCAGGCTCAACTTCACTCATGGCTCTTCTACCTCCTCCCCCACTGAGCAGTGCAGAGAGGTTGAGGAACGGGGGATGTGGTCAGTTCATAATGCTTTGCGTCTTCCCTCCTTCCTCCTCATGCTGCTGTTCTGCTCCAGCATGGGGTCCCTCCCGTGGGATACAGCCATTCACAAACTGCTCCAATGTGAGTCCTTCCCACAGGCTGCAGTTCTTCATGAACTGCTCCAGCATGGGTTCTTTCCATGGGGTGCAGTCCTTCAGGAATGGACTGCTCCAGCATGGGTCCCCTGCAGGGTCACAGGTCCTGCCATACAACCTGCTCTGGTGTGGGCTCTTCTCCACAGCCTGCAGTTCCTGCCAGGAGCCTGCTCCGGCGTGGGCTCTCCATGGGTTGCAGTGTGAATATCTGCTCCAGTATGGGGTCCTCTGTGGACTGCAGGGGGACAACCTACTTCACCATGGTTGACTTCACGGTCTACAGGGGAATCTCTGCTCTGGAGCCTGGAGCACCTCCTCCCCCTCCTTCTTCCCTGACCTTGATATCTGCAGAGTTGTTTCTCTCACTTTTTTAGTTTTGTCTTTGTTTCTCGCTGTCCTACTTTATTTTTAATTGGAAATAAATTAAATTCATCTTCTCCAAGTAAAGTCTGTTTTGCCCAAGACGGTAATTGCTGAGGGATCTCCCTGTCCTTATGTTGACTCACAAGGTTTTTTAATTGTATTTTCTCCCCTCATGATGAGAACGGGGAGTGAGAGAGCGACTGGATGGACACCTGGCAGCCAGCCAAGGTCAACCCACCCTCTAGAATGCTTCTTCTGTCCCAGGCATGGGAAATATTTTGAAATTATAATGTCACTGTCAACATTTTCACAACACGATTAGTCTTGCCATAACAATTGAACACTAACAGTAACAAACTGCATTTCACAATTCTGGAAATGATAAGAATAAAATCAGCAATGTCGACATAATTTCTACATTCAGCTTGTAAGATAAGCTATTTTCCTCCAAAACAAATTGAGAAGTAAAGCAATGAATAACTTCCAAAAGTAACCTGACCATAACAGTCAGCTTGCATTTTAACTGATGATTTATATCAGCTAGCTGTCACAAATAGCTTCCCTAAACAGTTTCCAAAATGGGCAAACAGGGAAAGAAAGAGGAAAAACAACATGCCTGTTTCTCACTTTCTCTTTCACTAGCCTTTCTCTCTCTCTCTCTCTCTCTCTCGCACGCGCATGCTTTATCCTCTATCTCACCTTTCCATTCACTCTCAATCTCACACTCACATTCTCACTCTTGCTCTCTCCTTCTGTTCTGCTGCCCCTTCTTTTCTTGTTCTCTCTTCCTCTAGCTCTTGGTCTCATGGCATTTCTTGCTTTTGCTCCACCACGTTCTTTTTCCTCTCTTGCTTTCTCTCTCTCTCGCTCAAGTCTCTTGCTCTTGCCCCTCGCTTTCTCTCTCTTGCTTGCTCAGCATCTATATCTCTCCCACTCATTCTCCCTTCAACTCGCTTGGCCCCTTGTGTGCTTCCGCACGCTTTTCTCTCTCTCTCACACTCCTGCTTTTGCAATCTTTCTTGGTTTGTCTGTCTGCTGTCCCTCTTCCTCCCTCTTTCTTTCTCACCATTTCTCCTTCCCTTCCTCTTTCTCTCCTCCCATCCAACTCTCTCCCTCTCCCCTTTTTCTCTGTCAGTCTAACCATTCATCTTTCCCATTCCTTTCTCTCTCTCTCTCTCTCTGTCTACCTCTCTCCCTCCCCTCTTTCTCCCCCTCTATTCACTTTCTCTCTTTTTCTCCCTCCCTCCCTCCCTCCCTCCCTTCCTTCCTCCCTCCCTCCCCTCCTTCTTTGTGTCTCTGTTGTCCTCTTCTGCTCTTTCTCTTTTTTATTCTCTCTCCCCATCTCTTTCTCACCTCCTATTTATTTCTTTTACCCCATCACTATTTCTTCCTTGCTTTCGTTGTGGGTTAACCACGATAGGCAGCTAAGCCCCACATGACTGCTCACTCAGTCCCTCCCAGTGGGAGGGGAAAGAGAATTGGAAGGGTAAAAGTGAGAAAACGCATGGGTTGAGATAAAGGCAGTTTAATAGGGAAAGCAAAAACTGTATGCACAAGCAAAGCAACATAAGGAATTCATTCACTACTTCCCATCTTACTTTTCCAGGAAAGCAGGGCTTCATCACGTGTAATGGTTACTTGGGAAGACAAATGCCATATCTCCAAACTTCCCCCCTTTCTCCTTCTTTCCCACAGTTTTTATTGCTGAGCATGATGGTATATGGTATGGAATATCCCTTTGGTCAGTTGAGGTCAGCTGTCTTGGCTGTGCCCCCTCCCAATCTCTTGGACACTGGCAGCCTGCTCACTGGGGGTGAGCAGAAGGAGAAACAGAAAATGCCTTGATGCTGTGTAAGCACTATTCAGCAATAGCTAAAACATTGGTGTGCTATCAACACTATTTTGGTCACAAATCCAAGTTCTAGAACTGTATGAGCTACTAGGAAGAAAATGAACTCTGTCCCAGTCAAAACCAGTATAGCACCATTTCTTGATCTTGCCAACTCCCCAACAACATTTTTTCTTTTTTTTTTTTAAAGCAATAGGACAATAAAAGTCTAACTGAAAAAATACATTTTTCCATCGGAATTTTCCATAGCTATTTTATCTACATGTTGGAGTTTTCAAAGCCCAAGAGGGAATTCCTTCCAAAAAGGTTTGGAGCCAACGCCCTGAGGTGGTGGGGATGGTTAACAGAGGATACAAAGGATGTGTGTATCTTGATTTTATCTCTCTTAAGCAGCTTTTGTTCTGATATCCCCGAAGTCTGGGAGGGGAAAAAACTGGTTTTTCTAGTTTTTCCTGCGTAAGGCAGGAGCTCAGTCTGTCGTCGGGAGCGAGGAGGACAGGAACACAGACACTGGAGATCCCAGCATCACTGGATACTGGATTTGTGTTCCTTTTCTTCCTTTCCCAACTCGACTGTGCTCA
>JAXCLP010000085.1:3486248-3509811 GCA_035584035.1 Lepidocolaptes lacrymiger
TGTTGCAGACTGTTGTTGTTTGGTTCTTTTCTGGATATATATATAGTTGTGGTTAAGAACTGTTATCCTTTTCTTTACATATATATATATATTTTTTTTTTTTTCCCTAATTAAAGTTCTGTTTTCTAAATTTAAAAGGAGAGAGATTATTTCTTGGCCAGCATAGTATCTTAGTTCTCTCTTGAACTAAGACACTACATTACTCTCAATAACTGACAAACACAATAAAGGAAGACTCTTAGCAAACAATATCAACAACTGTAACTGTTGTTAAAAGACATTTTATGGTATCCACTGTGTTTTAGCAAAGCTTTAGCAATGAAAACATTGAAATCGACTAGGAATACTACAATAAGTGTTGTGGCTCAAACTTCTCTATGTAGGTCCTTCGGATTAAAAGGCAAAGCGTTCCTGACAATCTGTGACAGAGTGAAATCCAACCAGCACTCAACATATCAAAGACCAGGAAGCTCCATTCCATTAAATGTTTAGGTCCTTCAAATACAAAACCAAAGTAGCAAAACAAGATAGATGGACAGAACAAACCAAATAACCAAACAGAACAAACTTACCTTTCACAAGCTCGGACAGTCCATGCAGCAATTATCCATAATGAGATACTAAAAACCAACAGTACAGTTCCTGGACATATTGTCATTAAAGTCTTCATAACAAAACGGGTATTGAAGTTTATCTTATTTAACGCTCCAATGCTTCTAGATGATGCATCAGTGAAAAGTTTGCTATGCAAAAGCATAACTCTGGCAATAAGATACAGCCTTAAGAACATTGGTATAGATAAAATAATATCCACATCAGCTGTTGTTGTGGATGGAGTGTAAGAAAAGGCAAGCCGGGCTGTCCATGTAAATGTATAGTTCCCAGGTATGGGATGTATAGCACATACAAGTATTTCCAAACAGATAAAGAAAATACGTTCATAAGTCATGGCTATTCTCCAGTCATCTGCTCCATTGTCCACCATGAATAACTGAAATGATAAAATACAAGGTTAACTTTAGTATGCCATTAACAAACCTTGTTATGATTACATTTTAAAATACCATTGTAATGACCACTAAAACCAAAATAAATTTGCCATTTCAGCAAATGACATTACTAAGTCACTACTAAGTGAATGTCATTTGGGGTAAGCCAAAAAGAATGTTTTTGTGCGCTATTTTTAAAACTTTATATGAAACTGAATTTCCACATATTATTTACTAAGATGGTTTCATATTTTTGTTTAATTGCAATTTTTGATAAAACAAAACTCTGTGCCAATTTACACTTCATCCCTTCAAAATCAATTTCTTAATCAAAGTTTATAGAATCAAGAAGAACTTTAAAAAAAGGTTTTTTGGAATGGAAATCTAAATTACAAATTGAAAATACTTTCTGCAGTCCAACATTAAGACTTCTTTAGAGCACATCGGTACTTCAGACTGGAGAGATTATAGCTTCAGTAGAACTAATCAAGCTTTCCTCAAACTTCAGGTACCAATAATAGACCAATGCAGGCTGCAAAACCATCCAAGAAACTACATAAAGACTCTAAAAGATAACTCATAGTGAAAAATCCATTCAACTGTACCTCAACTACTAGCAATACCTGAACTAGCTGTTTTAAAGCTAGGTTGACCATGTCTAAATGAACTGTAATCGCACCTACAAAAAAACCCCAAAAAATGAAAAGCAGAGGCCTGCAAACACCAGAGTAGCCTAGGTGAGGTTTATTAGTAGCTGGAAATTAAATGCACATGTATGTATGTAGGTCCTTGCAGAACCAAAGCCTTCAGTTTACCACTCAGGAACAAAAGTAATAAACTACTTCATGCGGTTTAGTAAATGTTGCTCCTGAAGATTTACTAACTAAATACTTAATTGAACAATATTTGTCACTAGTAGAGAGTAGGGATATGCAAGGCAACTTTAAAAAAAAAACACAACAGGAGAAGACCTTCATGCCCCTTCTAGTCTGAATCTAAAAAAGGCTGTTCAGTAAATATGTAACTGGAAATAACAAACGTTTGCAGGACTTTTAAAATTAGATTATTCAAAAACTTAGAAGTAATTTAAGGAGTGAGAAGGTCAAATGCAAAATGTCCTTCTGAATGTAAGGAAGTATTTCCAGCATGCCACATGTCATATACAGGGCCAAACAAGCAATTCCTCTTCTGCATTGCTTTTTGCCCCTTTCCATCTTTCCATCCTTCAAAAGTTTAGAAATGCAAGCCTGAGCTCTCTGTATATGTCCTTCAGAGTTCCCAAACCACATTCTACATCTTCTCCCCAACACATTCAGTTTGTCTTCCAGAAGATTGCTCCAGTTCTTTGTTTAAGAAAATGATAACAACTTAACTTTATTGTAGTTGGAGTGACACTAAAAGAAATAAAGAAGTAAACCCCAGTAAGAAACAAACAAAACAGAAAAAAAACCCCAACTCAAATTATTTTATTTGTAGCCCTGTTTTTTGCTCCTTCATGTTCCTTCTCTTTATCTTTGCTATAGTTCTTACCCTCCACTGCAATACTACTAAAGCCAAAGAAACAGTGTTGGATTAAGCTAAAGAAACACACTCAGTGAATTCAATGTATGCAACATGAGCACATACACCGTCTTTTGCCTGTGGTCTTTCTGAAGACTTTGTATGCTAAATATAAAAATGAAATTCATACTGGTAGGAAGGCAAATCTATCTATTCATTTATTACCAAAAGACAGTTGGTTTGCACTCAGCAAATGTACTATTTGATATAAAAGGCCAAACTTTCAACATACAGTGAGGCTCAAGGGCATTTGATTCTTGTGATTAGCCTGCAAATGCTGTCAGTCAGATCACACAAATGGTAAAACAGCTATAAAGAGGTCCAGGTACTCAGAGCGTCCAGAATACAGATTAATATGAAACAGTAACAGAAGGCAGGAAGCACCAGGAGCCACAGAGGAACACAGATCCAGTACAAAAATTCCTATTTGAAAAAATAGTAACATTTCAAAAACATATTTATGAGGTAAATTTCCATAAAAATCTGTGTCTCTAAATTCAGTCCATGAAATACAGGAATATCAAACATTCTGGAACAAAATAGGCTGTGGATAACAAGCCAATTGGCATGTACTGAAAATAGTTAGAAATTAGCACAGGATTTCACATATATTTTATATGCTTGCAAGTATGCAACCTACTAAATGCAATTGTTAACATTTAATTTGGAAAATGTAGTGGTATTTGTGTGTTCTTACTTGCTTAGTTGTGTACATTTACTATTCGGAAAGCAAGGAGGGAAAATGAATAGAGGAGAGAAAGAACAGTTGAACAGCACAATTTAAAGGGGGGGTGTGTGCATGTATTTTTAAATATTATATATATATGCATACATCCTCTCAGCTGCTTTCAGTCAATTCTGTTATAGTAACCATGCATTCGTTTTAAGATACTACTCCCCATTTGAATGGGTATATTTGGGTGGAATTCAATGTTGGTATTTTTGGTCTGTGTTTGGCCCAGCCACCTGTGAGAAGCTGGGTTTTCTCCTGCCAAGTTATGGGAAAACAGTCTGATAAAGATGGTCTCTAGCCTTGAGAGAGAGATTTCTGTGTAAACTAAAATTAATTGGTCTCTCATGATTGGCTGATGGCCCTCCAAGGGCACTTGAAGGAGAAAGAGAGGAGGAGGAGGATGAAGTAAACCCCCAGACTCAATTAAGGAAGGTCCTCTGAAATGGACTGCGCAGGTGCGGAGAGACCCACGCAAGTGCAGACAAGTATCAGTTATGTAACAGGAGGAGCAGTGCCAAATTGCTTTGCTTGGGCGGCGCTGGCCATGTCGCTCAGGTAAACGTCATTTGGCCAAGTAGATAAAAGGGAGATGGCTCGTGTTTTGGGGCTCGCTCGCTTCACATGACAGGACAACGTTGCCTTGGCGGGGACGCCCGCCATCACCTGTGAGCCAGCTGACCCTTGAGGATGCAGCCACTGCTCGGGAAGTCTGGGCATTCCAGGGGTCGGTGAGACAACTCCATGGGGGACACCTGGGCAATTTGGATGTTTGCACCTGGAGGCTTATTTTCTCTTTTCTCTCTCTCTTGGGTTCTTTTTCCTGTTTACTTGGCCACTTTTGGTAATAAAGCTACTGTTTGGGTTAAGTTTTCTGCGGTGTCTCAGTTTCGGTTTCCACATCCCTGCAAACCCCTATTCTCCCTGGAACAATGGGGAATGATGCTAGTAATAAAAAGAGAACAAGCTCTTCCTATAAAATTGAGTCCTGCAGCCTATGCAGAAGGCCTATGCCTGCTCATAGCTTTCAAATTTCTTATTAATTATTAGTGTAACATTGAAATCTAAGTTCTTCATCAATGTTCTGTAAAGCTTCTTCAAATACAGAACTGCCACCTACCTTTACTAAGCCTGCACTCTATAAGACAAATTAAAAAAAGTTATTTTCATCTGAAATTATATCATGCATTTCCAACATGCAGCACGTAAAAATAAGATATGAATATTAAACTATAAATAAACTTGATGTTTCTAACACCACACAGTATAAATATAAAAATAGATAGCACATCATAGATATTAATGTTTGTGCATTTACATAATAACTTGTGTTAAATTCATATAGCACCAGATTAGAAAAAGAGAAACAAATTCAGAGTAGACAGATTGCACATAATGACAACTTAGACCAGAGACTCCCTGACGCTATTTAGAGGTAGATAAATTAATTTTGCAAATCATTAGTATATCAAAACAAATTCCTAGCAGGCTATCTGAGGATGTTGGTGAATGCAAAGTACAAGGAAATTGGCCAGTTTCTTTACAATCCCAGTAGAAGAACAAACGTGAAAACAATATCACTGCTCTGCTGTAAGGAATAAAAAGGAAGCGATAAGCAATGACAAAGCTGTACTTCTTGAAGCATTCCTTGCAGAAGGAGAATCAGCTGTACTCGCAAAGGCATTGTGGCAATTGTTTAATATAAACATCCAAATTTTACATGGTTAAATACTGCGGTTTCTTTACCCTTATAAAAAAACCTGATGAAGCTATGACACAGACTAGCAAAATATAGCCTCTAAGGCTGCTGTTCTACCAAATTTTTGACCAAACATTTTTCTATAGCTTCTAGTCCTCAGAATATCACTTATGCAACTAAAATCAGCATTACAGTCCGCAGAGAGGAAGAAGGTATTAAGTACAAATGATTGAAAATCATATGGTGGTTGGAGATAGACATCTCAAGCCTTTCCCTAACTAGGGGATGAAAAACACCTTCTTCCATCATCAGAAGGCATATAATCAAGTGGTCTATAAACTATCCCAAGGCCTATCCTTGATCTTGGAGAGCCTGTAGGAATTCCCGAGAACTCTACATCCTGAATACAGTGCCACAGAGCAGAGAGGTTAGTAAATTTAAGTCTTATATAAAGCCATGAGGCATCAAACCTCCTGCATGCAAAGCACAGAAGGCAAAGAATAGTGTTTTTCATAAAGCTACATGAAAACCATGTTATCTTATATTTTCCAGAATGCTTCCCACATCCAGAGTTAAGATCAAATTTTCTAGTAGGCCATTAGAAATTGATCCGCAAGATCTTGTGGATATAGCTATCTACACAAATGAAACATTTTTACTTTGTTCAAAAGGGGAAGTTAGACTACTCTATCATTCATACATGTACATGCACATACACAAACCTCCCTAATTATTAAAATGCCAATTTAAAAGAATGATTGCAAAAGTCTGGTACTTAGTTTCATCATAAAAATTATTTTTTGCATAGTATATTTATTTCAATTTGGTATCTCTCTATGCAAAATGAGCTTTTAATGGTTATTGATATCTTGCTATACACACTGTGTATGGCAGCATGTGTAAAAAAAAATGTCATGTTAATCTGTGCTGGTGGCTAAGTAGGCTCAAAATGCTTCCCTCAAAGATAGCATTAAATCTGACCATCTTGAGAAGAGACGTGTAACTGAGGCTCAGATTACTTATGGTCTTTGTGTACCATATTTTCCAATGTGCAGCATAAAGAACTGCACATTACAATACATCTGAATAATACACATCAGTTACTATGACAGAGCACACGCAGAGAGGAGCATAGTCACAACCATTTCAATAAACATATGTGTCACTCAATACACTTATCAGGTTTGTCCATGCTTTTTTTAACCTCTCTCCCTCAGAAAACACTAGCCCAAACACTCTATGAGATAACAAAGGGCACAATCACATTAACATAAGCTTAAATTCTGCCTCCTCATATTTTCCTTCTGTTCTAAATCAGATACTCACAGTATTCTTTTTTGATTTCTCTCTCAAAAAATATTCTGAGGCATCGTTCAACATTTTTAAATGCTACAGGCCAGACTTTCAGCTCTATTATTTGTCTCAAACAACTGTGAAATGGTTTAATCCCTGACAGCCCATGCTGCCAAGGAACCACTACAACACTCAGCGATTTCTGGGACATGTGGAATTTCTTTTCATGTAGTTTTCCCTGTATGTACGTGCTTCAGGGACACAAAGAGGGTGAGATGCTCCTAAAACTGCTGTTCTTTTTTCCCAATAACCTTCTATGCAGGTAATAGCATCAAGAAGTGAAATCCCAAGACTCCAAGGGAAAAAAAATAATAATAAAAAAAGCTATGTTCCTAGATATCCAGATTTCTTTCCTGGTGCTATAGAGTAAAAGAAATTACTGAGAAAAGCATTATTAAAAAGATATTTCATGAGGCAATCTCCTACTTTAAATCAGAGGTTCAGAAATAGAAGCCCAACACTCGGGGTTACCATATTCGTTTGAGAGACTCGGTAGACCCATCAGTAAGTGACTGAATCAAAGTTACTGAATAAGGAGTTCTTTCAAAATCAGTATCCATTAAAGGTATTTCTTCATTTAAATAATAATCTTAATTTAACACTTATTCTATTTTATAATATATTCAGACCCCACTCCCTCTAGCAGGGTACAACACAATGAGGAAAAAGGTCCTTAATTTACAACATTTAGAAAACTTCCATCCAGCACCAACAGTTTCCAAAAGCTCCTGTGACTGAGGTTGATAGTCAGAAATGTTCTCCAAGAAGATGCAGAAGGAACATGACTTAGTAAAGCTCTGAATATAGCATAAGTGGAGGAAGATTAATACAAAGAGAACTGTTTAGGTAGGAGTCCTATTCCTTTCCTTTGCACAAATATGCAAAAAAGGAAAGTGAGACCAGTGCACTAAAGAAGCATTTTTATTGCTTTATACTATGTATTGTTCTGTTATTTAAAAAGTAAAGAATAAAAAAGAAAAGGAAATGTATGTTTTTACATAACAGATATGTTTCCTAGTAAATAGACTGGGTGACCCAGAGCAATCCAGAGTAGTTGCTCCATAGAGATGGAATGAAAAACATACATAGTTTTAAAACCATACTGTTGTTCCCAGGAATCTAAGGACAGAGCAGGTTATTTGCCTGTAGCATATCTTTACAAAACATTCCATTAGCAAAGCTAACTTAAATTCAACTTGTTTAGAACCCAACTTCCATCTGCTGACACTCCACACTACTCCCTACTTCTACTGGCCTGCTCTGGCTCACTCTCACTGCTGAGAGTGTAGTTGGATGTTAGCTCTGCCAGCTTTATTACATCTGAAAGGGAAAGCGGCAAAGAAATATTGAATGGATTGCTTAGGTTCCCTTTGCACCTTTACAAATACAAACAGCAAATGACCACATTGAAAAAAATTACTATAGTAATAAAATATTTCCAAAACAAAGACATCTCTTTAAAAACCTTTTCTGGTCTTGTCAGTGATCTGCTATAACTAGTGCACTAATCTTCGCCGTACTGGGATAGAAACATTAGTCAGAATCTAGAGCTAAGAATTAATTTAGTTTTGCACTGAAGCAGCAATTCCAAGACCGTGTATGAGGAACATAGCACATCTTCCCACAAAATATCAGTACCTTTACACAGAACTAATTTTAGAATACATCTTGTAAGAAACCTCTGTCATATTTTTCCCCATTTCAGGTATCTCAGAAATAAAGTGACTCTAATTCTACAATATTCTTGTGGAAGCAGGATTCACTGAAGAGAACTATATACATTTCAGTATTTTTATGTTGCTAATTTTAAATTATCATTTTACAGTTCTTGATTTAGAATTTGGTTTTCTTCATTCATCACAAAAATTAATTTGTTCTGCAGATCACTGCATGAAGAACTGCCATCTCCCAACATAGCTGCCATCAGCCACTGTTCCCAATGTGAGAGAAGCCTTACTCTCTTCAGGGAAGACCAGCTTCATTACTACTGGTGTTGCCTTAGGATTTCATATATTTGTAGATTTTTATATAATTATATAGTTTCTTACATTCTGAAGTAGTAGCTAACAGCTTCTAACCTCTGTGACACATTCCTGAATCTCTGTGTCATGGGGAAAATAATAGCTAGAACATCTTGCCTGAAACTCATGTACCAAAACTAGGATAATAAGATATCATTGTAGTCAACACAAAAAAGAAGGCTCAGAAACCTCGGAGAAGCTCCAAAAAGAAGACGCAATGCAAAGATGATGAAGATGATGAAGTACGAGGGGTCCTGAGACCTCCGACTCAATTTCAGAGAAGGCGTGTTGGGGGGCGGATCTGGGGAGTTTCTGGGGATTGGACATTTATTAGATTGGATGTAACCTTTAGATAGGATAATTAAGTAGTGTTATAAAATTGGTAAGGCCCCTATGCTAAGGAGCGAAGCGAAGTGAAGCTCTCAGCTCAGCTGAGCTCAACTCAGCTCAGGAGAGCTCAGCTGGTCTGGTGTTCTTCAGCTCGTCGCCAGCGTGCGTCCACGCACTGGGGGGAGGGGGGCTCCCCCCTTGCCCCCTTGGGGAGCCATGAAGAACCTGAAGTCCTGCTTGAAGAACACAAGGATGGTATTGGGGGAAGGGCACGTGTCTCCCTGTATGCTTTCTATACTTTGTACCCCTAAACCCCTGTAAGTAAAGAACTTCTCTCTACCTTACCCAGATAATGTCGTCTTGGAAAGTTTTTCCCTAGAATTTCAGGCAACACTGGGAAAACTAGAACCAGTTAAAAAAGGATATATTCACTGAAGAAACTGACAATATTTTTGCAAGGGAATAGAGGAAACAGAAGTTAAAGGAAGAAATACTGAATCTGAAGCTAGATGGAATGAGCTAATGTATTCCTTCTGCCAAAGGAGTACACCTACACCTGTGACTCTAGACTTATGAATGCATTTTTATGGAAAGATGAACCCGATGTCCTGATAAACTTCTAACAGCTTCACTAAAAAATGCTCAGAACAAGGGTGCATTTGAATTGACAATGCTAGGTATTGCCAGGCCAACCATTCAGTGGCCTGACCATTAGATGCAACCTCCTCCTGTGTCCTAAGGGAGGCTGTTGGAAACAAGCATCTTCTACGCCTAATTTCAATGGAAAAAGCCTCAGATCCTTTCAGTCACCGTTCATTAGATGCTTGACCAATGTTAAAGGACTGTCTATCCTGCCTTCTGTGTCTTATGCATTACAGTGCTGCTTTTCAGAGACAGTAGGCACTTTTAACTTTTCCTGGGTCAACATGTTCTGCAGATATAATCTATTCAAAAATGTACTGAAGGGAACTAAAGCTAAATATTTAGCAAATAAATACACCTAAAGTGATAATTTAACAGATATGATGTCTCTAGTTTTCCTATAATCAGCATGCTTTTCTGTTGTATGGAGTGTGTATTAAGCTTCCCTGGTACAAGGTAATTTTCAAGCCTATACATGAAACTACTATATCTTGGACTAAAACTGGAACATGATGAGATTTGTTGTTGCCTGATCCAAGGTCTATTAAAATAAACAGATTTTTTTTCCATAATTTTCAGCAGGTTTTAGATCAGAATAAAATTATCGCTCAAAGTTTATTTATTGATTTTCACCTGTTATTCAACAGACTTGATTTCTGTGCTCTTAATCTTCATTTCTTTTTGCAGCAACAGTCTTAGCTGATGATTCAGCATACTTAAGCAAAGGCAAGCTAGACTTTTGTTTCTTTTGGCATGGAGTCAACAGAAGAAGAAAGACAATGAGATAAACATGCACCACCACAATGAAGGCAAAAGAATTACATAGATATAAACAATTTTGCCTGCAGGATACCCATTAGTGCTCGTGATAGGAAACTGTAAGGGACTTTAACTTCATAGCTCTTAGAGAATGCAGGATTTTTTTCTGAACAACTTCCCAATAAGATAATTAAAGCCCTATAAGCAGTGTTTATTAGAATCATGCATTATGGAATTTATTTGCACAATAAATAGTCAATAAATGTATTTAGGAACATCCACTTGTTTTTCCTAGTACTGCCTGCTCCATTTCTTCAAGTTTTCAGGAGACAGGGAAAAGAAGAAAACTCCTGAATCTTCAGCAAGATATTTGGGCTCACATGTGTGATAATTTTCCATAATGTTACTGAAGATTGAAAATGTTTCATTCCAAATCCATCAGTATCACATGATTTTCCCACCACTTCGGAACAATCTAGGGACTGAGGGTGCTTTCTCCCTGGAGACCTGGAAAGTGATGGACTGAATTCTAAAAACGAACTCTGCTCTGACAACAGTGGCTTAACCTTAACTTTGAAGTCTGCATGACTTTCCATAGGAGTTCTACTTGAGCATGAACTAACAGTCCAATTTATAAGTGCTTAGAAATCTCAATTCACGTAAAAAAAATAAATCAAGATTCCTATTAATTTCTGCCAAATATCAACAATTTTCATTTTTCTGTGTGAGTGAGAGCATCTGTATCAAGGGAAGAGGGAAAAGAGGTTCACATTCAGTCCAGAAGAACACAGTCTACCATTATTCCAGAAAGGTAACAGAAGAAGGGCAATGTTTATTTACAAAGGGATACCCTAATTAGTCCATCACCAAAGCAAAAGCATCCCACTGGACACAGTCCTCCTACCCCGTGACAGTCATCTTTCAAGAAATACCAGGCTGTGACAAAATACCCAAGAAAGGGAATTAAAGACATCTTATTAGCAACCTTAGAGAATTTTGGTTTCAATTGTTTGAGTAATATAAGGATGTGTCAGTAAAACTTCAGGAACTGTACATTTAAAAAGCATTTCTGTCTGCAGCAGTACAAGAGAGAGACAGAGAGGTCTACTTTCTCAGTAAAGGTAGAAAAAAAAAATGCAGCTTTACCATGTGAACTGTTACCAAAAAGTTTCTTAACTTCCACCTGATTATTAATCTAATAGCAAATTGCATTAGGGAAATGTGGAATGGAACAATAAGTTGTCTAGAAACAACAGTTTTAATCATGTTGTATGCTGCTATTTTAATTATGCAGAAGAAATTAACTCTCACAGCCAAAACCAGGACAACCATGAAGTAACAAACTGTTTATGCATAAAGTGGGCAATTTATACATTGTAAATTATTATTATAATCAGATGATACTGTCTTCTTAGCTCTTCCCTCCTCCACCTCTTCCAAAGTCTATTTCTCAACTGGAACAGTAGTTAGAGAAATACCTGTTCTAGGCTGGGATAACAATGAGTTACATCTTTCCTACCAGTCTTCCAAACTGAATCAACAACCACACAAGCTTAGAGAGTGAGTAATGAATATTTCATAATCTCCCAAGTGTGGTGTTTTTAACAACATTACACGCATGACAACAATGAACCAAAAGGAGAATACACAGATTTGGGGCTGTCACCATACTTGGCTCCAACATCATTACTGTTGTTCATCTGGCTTTTCTCCTGGGAGAAGGAGAGAGGTGAAGGAATAATTATTCGTGTTTTTATACTCTTTTTCTTAAAATGATAATGTAGGCTAAAACTGCCTGGCTTAATTTGACTGTTATGATAATGTTAACATTAAGTCACATTTAATAGATATAATAGCTCCTGAATAAGAAGACAACTAATACACTAAATAATAACAACAGCAATAACAGCACTAATAACTAATAATACAGAATAAATAATAAAAACACTAATTGTACCTATTATACTACTACTAACACTAATAGTTAATAATACAGAATAACTAATTAACTGCAATCATTGAAAACCTATTTGAAGAAAGCATTTTAACATTTTCAGTATTTCACAACACTGCACAGCAGCCAGTTATTTTTGTCTAAATACTGCAGCTATGCCATTCTGGAGACTTTAGTCTGTCACATGCAGAGCTGTTTCATAGAATATAAAATTGAATCTCTTTTGCTAATAGGTTTAGAATGCAAGGGTAAACGTATGTTCAAAATCATGCATGTGCCGTCACGCAGCAGGAGAACCTCTGTGCTACAAGGAGGAAAGCAGGGGAGGCTGGCAGCCAGGGCCTCCCTGCAGTACAGTTGCTCTGAGCCAGACCCAGCCCAGGCAAGGGCGCCCCGGATAAAGTGCAACGTGCGGAGCTGTCTACGGTGCTGAAAAGGAGGCGGAGGGCACACACCCCAACCTCACCCCTTATATATTGAAAGTGGTCCTGTTCCTCTACTGCTTATAAACTAAAAAAGAGAAAGAAATCAAACAAACAAAAAAAACCCCCAAACTCAAACAAACCCCACAATTATCTCACATCCATCATTCTTGTGAAGAATCCCTTTAAGTCTTCTTAAATCTCCCTTCTAACTCCATTAAAATATGATGTTCAGCAGGTCTGGGACAAGCAAACTCTCAGTTCAGGTTAACTGATGAGATGACTGTTTTCAAAAGGGAACACACAGGCAAGGTCATTTAAATGGACAGACTACAGTCACTTGCTATACTGTAAGCACTACCATAGAGTTGCTTGCAGCATGGCTGCTCAGACTTCCTACCAAGAAATCAAGGGCACAGACTACTTAAAAAAAAAAAAAAAAAAAAAAAAAAAAAAAGAAGAAGCTGATTTTGGTTAGCAGACATATCACCACCAGATGCTTCTAAATATTAAATCTGCAAGTACTTCTAATTGATAAACTTTCATCTTATTTCCCCACATATTTTAGTTCATGTTTTGCAGGAAAATCTACTTCTCTTTCAGGTAGGTTTGCTTCTATCAGACTATGAAACATACCACACTGCAAGCAAAATACATTGCCATTCTGTTCTGTACAACAAAATTTATTGTCTTGAATTCCTACAAATTTACACTATACTTACAGATAAAGTCTAAGTACCTTTCAGAGAAAAAGAAAGGAATGCTCAAATTTGAACAAGGTCAGCAAACAGCTGATGCTCCAGGACACAGTCAAACACCTATGGGCATGATTCTACAGATCTGATTCAAAAAATATTCCACTGTACATAGCAGGATATTTTCCCAAATTAAAGGCAAGTATCCCTTCAGAAAATGGTCAGTTTTAAAGATTATTTTAAAACCATTACATTATCAGGCTTATGCAGCATTTTCTTCCACTTGGAGTAGGTTCTGTGCATTTCTAAGCTAAAATATTTTAAAGATAGTTTTTGTTTTCAAATTTAAGGTGTAACATAAATTTAGCACCATAGATGGATGTAAATATATCTCTCTGTGTTTTTCATCTTATTTTTTAAAAAGTCAAGTGTGCATATATAAACATACTGTGCCTAAATTAAAAATCTATCAGATATCTAACAGCTAAGGGTGGTACAATGGCTTTTCCTTCCAATAGTGCCCTTGAAAACAGAACTTCCCTTCATTTTCAAAATGAATGACAGAGTCCCTTGGAGCTGCAGCTTACTCTGAGCTCTGACATGAGTACTGCAGCCTACAGTGTCTCTCAGACAAAAACATCGAGTAGTATTGTTTTACAAACAGGTATGCCTGTGTTCTATACTGTCAGGCAGTGTTGAAAACTACATTAATTTTGATTAAGTCATGTGATTGCACAACTCCTTACATGTAGTCTCATACATAAAGGAGTTTTTTAAAATGATCAATTAAAAAAATCAGAAATACAACTGAAATTTTTTAAAAGATTGATTTTTCTGATCTATAACGAATCTCCGAAGGAATGAAAATGCATATCCAATTAGCTGGAAAAAAATGTGCGAATGTTGGAGTAACTACCTACTGTAAGCTTACGCATACAGAAACCTATGACTTTTTGGTTATGTTGTGTATTGCTTTCTATTTAAAGTTTCTTGAAAATACATAGAATAATTCAAATACTTAGCCAAGTTGGGTTTTTTCAACTTTGTTCTTAGTGCCTCTAGCACCACTTATAGCAAGGTACACTGGAGAACAAGGCTCCCACATTGCAGCAGCTACATTTATTTATTTTTACACAAATAAAGAAACCTCTTCATCAGTATTCCAATACTTTATAGTGATACTCTGTCACCAGACATTTATTGAGTACAATAATATTAAACAGCTGCCCATCTTTGCTATCAATGCAAAGAAACTGGGTTCTGAAACAGAAATAGTGTTTTTCATATGTATGGACTGCAGGACAGGATCCCATTTGGCAGAGAGTCTTCAGTAGTGCAATACTTCTCTAACAGTAGTCTAAGGAGGAGACTATGGTGCCCTTTCATATTAGAACTACAACATAGAAGAAGGGTACTATACAGTTCTTAATTTCTCTTTTTTGCTAATTGGTACTGCTGAAAAAAAATGTTCTTGCCCTTGAAACTGTCATTTCTGCCTGTAGTCCAAGGCATCTCTAATTAGACATAGCAAAACCACCAATGTATTTAGAAATAAGGCATTTTTCACTTCAAAACTTTGAAAACTCTCTCTTATATGTTTCAGTTTAACTGAAATGTCAAATTTCAATTTCTTAATTTAAAAAAAAAGACAACTGAAATTATAACTAAGTGCCTGGGACAGGACATGTGACAGTATTTTTAGACTTACTCTACAGCTTTGTTAATTAAATTCCCCCTACCTTTAGCCTTACCTGTCTTGACAGCTTTCCTCTGTCACATTTCCTAGTGACTATAATTTCTATGGCACTAAATAAAACAAGTCCAACATAAGGTTTCCCCCTCTTTTTAAATAGTCTAGTGTATGCTAGTATCTGAAACAGCACAGTGAAGATTACATACCTAGAAGTTATTGATGTCTCTTTCCTAATAATTAGCCCTGCTATCCAGAGAAAATGCACAGCATGACATTTCATCACTGGGAAAGAAGACTGTTGCCCTACATCTGCTACGGAAAACAGCAGGTATGTCATAACCTCAGAACTAAGTGATCCTATTAGCATAATCGCAGGTAACAGTCCCAACAGGCAATGCAATCTTATTTCTCTACAGGGATGAAATACATTCCCTGAACTTCAGGAAGCACTAAGTGATTATTTTTGTTTTCTGAATCAGCAGGAAGTACAAAGTACTTATCACAATAAAGCCGTTAGAAAAACTGACTCTGCAACCACAGATATGTAAACACTCAGCAATTCATCAAGTTAATTAATTACCTGAATTTCCCTTGCATGGTATACAATAATGAGCCCAAGCAAGATAATCGTGGAGAGGCTAATAAGGCATTTTAGAGCGAGGGAATACAGAGACTCCTGCAACAGAAAGACACCACCGTCCATCAGAGACACACACATGGAACCGTTCCTGCCCCGCCGGGCTCCCCAGCCCCACTGCGAGCAACGGAGCCCGAACTGGGAGGGGAGGGAAGGTCGCCTAGCCTTACAGTGTCGGGACCGGAGGGTGCCTCACGGCGGGGTCAGGGAAGGGGGACACCTCGCCTCACGTTGCGGAGCCGCGGAGGACCGTCTCAGGGCGGAGGACCAGTGGGCTCCACACGGCGGTGCCGGGGGGGGGTCAGGGCACCTCTCATCTCTCCTCGGGGCGAGGGACGCTTTCCGGCAGGGCCGGGCGAGGGCTGAACAGTCCCGCCGCGCTGGGCTCTAAGAGAAACGAAGTGATGTCGGGGTCGGGCGGCAGCCGCCTTTCCACGAGGATGACGGCGCGGGGCGCCTAGACCGCAAGGATTTGAATGGCTGACAGGGGAGCGCAGCCGGCTGCGAAGCCGCCTTCCCGCGAGCCCACGGGCCGGGACGGACACGGAGCCCACAGAAGGGGCACGGGGGGAGGGAGGGGGGGTGGGCCATGGGTTGGGCTGCGTCGACCGCGCCAAGAGCGAGAGGAAGGCGGTCCGACGGCGTGGCAGGTACCTTCGTGTATGCGCCCCAGGACAGCTCTGTCTCGATCACCATGACTACGATGCCGAACATGCCGAAGATGAGCGCGTAGTCGCTGAGGCGCTTCCGCTTCTCGAAGAGCGCCCGGCGGTGCCCCAGTTTGTAGCCGATGTTCTGGTTCTTCTTCTTGCTGGACTTGCCTCCACCGTTGTTCGTGCCGCCGGAGCCGTAGAGCGTCAGGTTGTTGGAATTGTTGTGCTCGGGCTTGGAGACCACGATCTCCGGAGCAGCGGCTATGGAGCCGACGAGCGGCGGCTGGAGCGGCTGAGACTCGGAGTCAAGCTCGTGCAGGTTCCTGCGGGATGAGCTCAGGTTGCTGAGCGGCCGCATGATGCCGCCGTTGTACCTGCAGCTGCTCATGGCTATATCGGCGAAGGGATTGCTCTCCCGACGCTGCTGGTAGTGGTGATGGTGGGTGCTGCTGCTGACACTGCTGCTGGGACTGGCTGCTTGCTGCTGCTGCAGGCTATGGCACTGGTGGTACTGGTGGTGCTGGTGGAGCTGCCTGGACGAGCCGGCATGGCTGGAGAGGGTGAGCTCGCTGACGTTCAACTGGCTGCCCTGCCGAGAGGAGGCGGAAGTGGAGAGCGGCGAGGAGTGAGTCCCGAGGGCGCCCGAGAGAGGCGAAGAAGTGCAGAGCAGCGAGGGCAGGTTATCCCCCGCTGCTGACACAGCGGCCCCATAATAAGTACAGTTGTTGCACTGGAGGCATGGGATCTGCTGCTGCTGTGGCTGCTGGAGAAGTCTCTGCTTGTCTTGGCGCTGCTGCTGCTGCTGCTGCTGCTGCTCAGAGCAGAAGTCCGTCTGGAACTGCAATGGTGTGTCCATGTCAGAGGCGTTAAAGCCGCAGGAGCACCAGGTAGTGGTGGTGCACCCTGCGCAATGCGTTATGGTCGGCAGGGGAGAGGCCTGCTGCCTCCACGGAGGGCCCATCCCGGCTTCCGTAGAATCCAGCCGATTGGTCGGGCGGACCAAAACAAGGCGAATCTCGTCGGGGGAGACCGGCTGCGGTGTGAGATGGCGGAGAGATCCCCCATCCGCCCTGCCCCCCTCTCGCGCGGGGATCCCGTCTGCTACCACTCCCGCAGGTAGAGGTTACCCTCACCCCCCGCCCCGCCGCCGGTGTGCCCCACGCCACAGAAACTCGAGGGGACGCGAGGTGGGCGGGGGGAGCGCTCGCTGAGCTCACTTCCGGGATCGCCCTCTGGGAGGAAAGGCAGTTGCGGCGGGGCACATCTGCGCCGTCTCCAGAACATAGGTGCTGTGCTGCGCTCCGGGGCTGTCCAGCGACGCCGCGTCGCTTTCCGGAGACGTGCAAAAGAGCAGCGTCCTCGCTCCGAGGGCCTGGCGCGGCAGGCGCCCAGCACGGAGAGGAGCTGCGCCGGGGTGCGGCCTCAAGCCGTGTCCACGGGCCATCACAGACGTCACAGGAGATCTCTCCTCCCCTGAAACTCGGGAGAGCCCAGGGCCCACTAAATTCCAGGGCCCGCAGGGCCCGGGGTGGCAGCGATAGCTAACCACTGGGGGACCATCCGAGGCATTTGGTTACATATAGTAATTTCCGATGTTTTTCAGACCTATAACAAAGGGGAGGATTTCTTTTGGCCACTGTTTCTTAACTAAAAAAGGAAGAAACTAGTCGCTGGAAGTTTCATAGGGTTTTAGGTCATCACCTGAGGATGCAATACAAGGTAATTTATAGATTAGGGACTTATTCTAATGGATTACCAGAAGCTTTAACAGTGAAACAGGATCGTTTTCATTATGTAATTGAGTTTTTGTCTGGATCCATTTTCCCGAGAAACTGTTCCACAGCAATCTTTGTCACTGTTATCCGTTGATTTCAAAAACTGATTTTTTATAAATTAATTGTTAAGAGTTGCAGAGAGAGAGAGAAGAAAGAAAGATTGGAAAAATGCCAAGATTAATTTTTAGAAGCAGAGAGAAAGAATGCCACCACAAAACTAACGTTTTTACAAGGACATCGGTGTATGCATGGGGGGGGGGGGGGGGGAAAGAGGAGAGCCGTTTTTGCTTCTTTTTTTACCTGTCTCTGTTGTTTTTTTCGATGTTATCTCTTAGCAGCAGGGGGTCTTCGCTCTCTGGAATGCAGCCAGGGTGCTCGGCTCTACTGCTCATGCCGAATCACACTGCAGGGACCTGGTCCTGGTCTTCAGATTCCAGGAAAATGAGGACCAGAGAAAAGAGAATATAGATGAAGTTTCTTCTGGGATGGAGGGGTTGTCTAGGGCAGGGAAGCCTATCCCCTGCATCATGACTTTCTCAATTAAGAAAAAAAGAAGGGTAGCAGTCATTGGCAACTCCCTTTTGAGAGGAATGGAGGACTTGTTAAGCTGATTGGTCCCAACCCATAGGGAGGTGTGTTGCCTCCCTGGGGCCTGGGTAAGGGACACCATGAAGAAACTTCCCAGCCTGGTATGGCCCACTATCAGCCACTCCTGGTTTTCCAAGTAGGCAGTGACGAGGTCACAACAAGAAGCCTGCGGACGATCAAGAGGGACCTCGGGGCCTTGGGACAACTGGTCATGTAGTCTGGAGCACAAGCTGTTTTCTCTTCTGTCCTCCCAGTTACAGGGAATGATGGGGCAAGAAACAAGAAAAACATGCAGTTGAATCACATGGCTTCGAGACTGGTGTTACCAGCAGAATTTTGGGGGAATTGACCATGGGTCAGTTTATATAACACCAAGCCTGCTGGCAACAAACAGGGTCCACCTGTCTCAAAGCGGGAAAAGGATCTTAGGAGTTAGCAGGGCTTGTTGAGAGAGCTTTAAACTAGATTGGAAGGGGGACGGGGACATAGCCAGGCTCGACAGAGATAAGGTGTTGGAAGGGGAGAACTGTAGCAACCACCCAAGTAGCAAAAGGAGACTTAAGAGGGAATATCTCCAGCAAGCACAAGCAGCCAAAGATGTAACTACAAGACAGGACTATGGAGCATCCCTTTGCACTTCCACTGGGATATTGACACAATCAAATACTTCTATAAAGTGCCTGTACACCAACGCACGCAGTATGGGGAACAAACGGGAAACTAGAGACCTGTGTGCAGTCACAGGGCTTTGATCTCATTGTGATTATGGAGACATGGTGGGATAGCTCACATGACTGGAATGTTGTCATGAAGGGCTACACACTCTTTTTAGGAGACATACCGGGAAGGTGTGGTGGTGGAATTGCCCTCTACGTGAGGCTACACTTGGAACGTATCAAGCTCTTTCTTGGGGTGGATAGCGAGCAAGTTGAGAGCTTCTGGGTTAGGATAAAAGGCCAGACTAGTAAAGGCGACACTATTGTGGGTGTTTCCTACAGGCCACCTGAGCAGGAGAAGGATGTGGATGAGACCTTCTACAGACAGCTTGAAGCAGCCTCACAGTCACAGGCCCTGGTTCTTGTGGGGGACTTGAACTACCCTGACATCTGTTAGGGAAGCAACACAGCAAAGTGCAAACAGTCCAGGAGGTTCCTGGAAAGCATTGATGACAACTTCCTGTCACAGGTAATGGAGGGCCCCACAAGGAATGGTGTGCTGCTTGATCTCATACTAGCAAACAGGGAAGGCCTTGTTGGAGATGTGAAGGTTGGGGACAGTCTTGGCTGCAGTGACCACGAGATTGTGGAGTTCAGTATTGGGTGAGGAGGAAGCAGGGCAGCAAGTAAGATCGCAACCATGGACTTCAGGAGAACTAACTTTAGCCTCTTCAGGGATCTTCTTGGAAGAATCCCATGGGAACAGGCCCTGCAGGGAAGAGGGGTCCAAGAGAGCTGGTTGATATTCAAGGATCACTTCCTCCAGGCTCAAGAACAATATATCCTAACGAGCAAGAAATCAGGCAAAGGGGGCAAGAGACTTGTGTGGAAGAATAAAGAACTCCTGTCATTACTCAAGCGTAAGCAGGAAATACACAGGAGGTGGAAGCAGGGTCAAACCACTTGGAATGAATATAGAGATGTGGTCAGAGTAAGTAGAAATGAGACAAGGAAGGCCAAGGTCCATCTGGAAGTAAATCTGGCCGAGGATGTCAAGAACAACAAGAAGGGCTTTTTCAAATGAATCAATAACAAAAGGAAAATTAAGGATAATGTGAGCCTATTCCTAACTGGAGTGAGGACCCTGATGACAGAGGATGAAGAGAAGGCAGAACTACTGAATGCCTTCTGTGCATCGGTCTTCATTGACAAGACCAGCCCTCAGGAATCTCTGACCCAGGAGACCAGGGTAAAGGAATCTTGGAAGAAAGACTTTCCCTTGGTCAAGGAGGGTTAAGTTAGAGAACACCTGGGCAGACTTGACATCTACAAGTCCATGGGCCCTGACGGGATGCATCTACGAGTTCTGAGGGAGCTGGTGGACACCATAGCAAGGCCACTCGCAATCATCTTTGAAAGGTTGTGGCGATCAGGAGAGGTGCCTGAGGTCTGGAAGAAAGCAAATGTCCCCCCGGTCTTCAAAAAGGGAAAGAAGGAGGACCCAGGGGACTACTGGCCAGTCAGCTTCACCTCAATCCCTGGAAAGGTGACGGAGTGCTTCATTCTGGACGCCATCTCTTTCCACATGGAGGACAAGAAGGTGATCAGGTTGACCAACCTGATTGCCTTCGATGATGAAACAACTACCAGGATGGACGAGGGGAAAGCAGTGGATATTGTCTACCTCAACTTCAGCAAGGCTTTTGACACTGTCTCTCACAACATCTGTGACACACAGATAATACAGAAATAGCATAAATAATGTTTCTCCATTGTTTCTGCCTGTCAAAACTTCCTACCAAAAAATTCTGTCAGCCTTATGCCAAAAGTTCTCACAAGAGCTTCCTGCTGGAGTTTTTCCTGCCAAAAGATCCTGCTATTGTAATCTCTTCAAAACATCTGAATAAAGCTATGTGCCAGGAAACCACTACCACCTCCTTTGAACACTATAAAATTAAAGAGAAACTTTGGAAAATCAGGGAGTGAGAAAAGAGAGAGAACTGGTTACCGTAACCAAAAATCTCTCCCTACCTCCCCCTCATCCTTTTCTTCACCACTGCTTGCTGCCTTCCTGCCACCAGAGACTGAAACTCTGCCAGCCTGAAGACAACCGAGATCCACCATGTGAGTTATATCTTATTCTTCTACCCTTACCATATTTTTGAAAGCTGCTAGATCGGGACCCTGCATAGCCAGCGACACAGCTCCTTGTGAGCAACAAAACCAAACATCCTGACTGCATTCCAGAGAACTAAAGCTGCTAAATACCCCCCCCACACACACACACCCCCGGCTGCTAGAAGAGATAACATTGAAAAAAGTGGCAGAGACAGAGAAAAGAAAAGGCAGAAACTGCTTCTCTCCCCCTCCCCCCAGCCAACTTGGTAAAAGGTAGCTTTTGGTGGGAACTCTTCTCTGCTTCTAAAAGCAATCTTAGCTTTTTCCAACCTTTTATTGTTTCTTCTCTTTGCATCTCTTATAAATTAATAAAAATCAGTTTTTTGTATCAACAGATAACTTGTGTGAGTTTTAATTTTGCTCAGGGGAATATTCGAATCTGAAGTTCTTTCTGAAATGTTTAAGCAGACTGTAACAACATCCCCATAGGCAAACTCAGGAAGTGTGGATTGGATGAGTGGACAGTGAGGTGGATTGAGAACTGGCCAAATAGCAGATCTCAGAGAGTCGTAATCAGTGACACAGTTTCCAGTTGGAGGCCTATCACTGGTGGTGTCCCCCAAGGTTTAATACTGGGCCCAGTATTGTTTAACTTATTCATCAGTGACTTGAATGAAGGGGTAGATGCCTCCTCAGCAAGTTTGCTGATGACACAAAGGTGGCAGGAGTGGCTGATACCCCAGAGAGCTGTTCAGCCCTTCAGAAGGACCTTGACAGGTTGGAGAGATGGGCAGAAAAGAACTATCCGAAATTCAACAAAGGCAAATGCAGGGTCCTGTACCAGCTCTGTGGAGAAGGACCTGGGGGTCCTGGTGGACAACAAGCTGTCCATGAGCCAGCAGTGGGCCCCTGTGGCCAAGAAGGCCAATGGTATCTTGGGGTACATTAGGAAGAGCATTGCCAGCAGGTCGCAGGAAGTGATCCTTCCCCTCTACTCAGCCCTGATGTGGATGCATCTGGAGCACTGTGCCCAGTTCTGGGCTCCTCAGTACAAGAGAGACACGGAGCTCCTGGAGCGGGTCCAGCAGAGGGCAACAAAGATGATTAGGGGACTGGAGCATCTCTCTTACGAGGAAAGGCTGAGGGAACTGGGCCTGTTCAGCCTTGAGAAGAGACATCTGAGACGGGACCTTATCAATGTCTATCAGTATCTGAAGGGAAGGTGTCAGATGGAGCTAGGTTCTGCGCAGTGGTGCCAAGCGATAGGACAAGAGGCAATGGGCAGAAACCAATGCACAGGAAGTTCCACCTGAATACGAGGAAAAACTTCTTTCCTGCGCAGGTGACCGTGCCCTGGAACAGATTGCCCAGAGAGGTTGTGGGGTATCCCTCACTGGAGATATTCAAGAACCGTCTGGATGCAATTCTGTGAATGAATTAAGATTTTATGGGCTATGTGAAAAGTTTTAATCCTTTTCTCCTTAAGCCTACTTTTTATAATCAAAACTGTCTAGTCTTTTCCTCAAAAATACAGTTAATTCTTGGCTGAGTAGTGTAAATGTAGAAAAACCTTCAGAAGAGTTGCTCAAGGAAGGAAAAGTTAGTGTTTGCTCAAGGAAGCCTTGCTGCCTGGGAGAAGATATTTTCCCATGAATAACTTTATGTGTTTTTCTCTCCATGACTGCCAGGCAAGCTGACTCCCTGGTACAAGAAAAGACAAAGTTCTCACAGAGATGCTGGGAGGCTCCCACAGGGGGGGCCAGGCAGGCCATAAAAGGCACCAAGAGAACAAGTGGTGTGTGTTTTTTCCCTGCCCAGTGCCAGCTAGCACCATATTTGTTAGTGTTTTTGACTTTGAGAAATAAACTTTTCTAGATCCTTAGCTGTAGCCTGGTATCTGGGGTACCTGTGTGCATTTTTTTTCATACAAGTAGCATGGAAATATAGGGAATAAAGGAGAGAAGTGAGAAGAATTATACTTCAGGGAAGGAACATTTTCATAAAACTTTCCAGGACATACAGTTCCTCCTACTCAAACTCTCAAATGCAATTAGAACCTTCAGGAGTCAATACCAACCTCAGATGGGTTTGGGTGAGATCCGTTGTCCTGAGCTCATAGGTGATCTAGCAGGGAAGACTGACAGATTTGTTCCATTTCCTCAGTCATCTTTCCTACACAGAGGCTAGCGAGAAATCACCTATATCCTTCTGAGACCTCTCCTCTCCTCTCCTCTCCTCTCCTCTCCTCTCCTCTCCTCTCCTCTCCTCTCCTCTCCTCTCCTCTCCTCT
>JAXCLP010000085.1:3525476-3540415 GCA_035584035.1 Lepidocolaptes lacrymiger
CTTTATATTCTGTACCCCAAAACCCTATAAGTAAAAGAACTCTTCTCTGCTTTACCCACATAAAGTTGTCTTGGAAATTTTTTTTTCCCTTTCCTTACGGCAACAGGTGGCAAAAGACCATTGTCCCCTGTCTTCTGTTGGCTCCCCTTCAGGCCAAGGTGGTGTAGTTTTGAAATGTTTCATGGAATTTTTTGTTCCTTGCCAACACAGTAATTTGAGGCTTGGGGGCCAGAGCAAAGTAGCTTGTTGGAAACTCTTTTTTTTTTTTTTTCACTACCTCCCTGAGATGAGCTGGGGACAGTTATCCCCCAGCTAACTGTCTACAGCCTACACAAAGGAGTGCTGATAGCTCCAGCATATCAGCTTCATTGCTTGGGAGAGGAGGCTTTTCTTTATTTTGTTTTTATTTTGTTTCTTTTTTCTCCTTTGGGCACTTCACTTTTTCCCTGGCTCGGAGAGTGGTGGGAGAAAGGTTTTTCCCCCATTCATCTTGGCCGGGACCACTTGTCTCTGGTCCCACCAGCTTTTGGTGCCCAACTACTGCCTTGCTGGGGCTCACGGCGGCTCTAGGGGGGTCCCGGCTCGCCCCTGACTCCACACGTCATGTGTTGTCTCCTCTGCAAATTGCCAGAGCCAGCATTTTGGTGAGGGAGCTTCCATTTCACCCCTTTGTTAGCAGTTTGCTTTTCTGCCTGCCCATTGATGTGGCTGCCTGTTCCCCCACGGGTCAGGGAACCCATAGCCGTGACCAAAGACCACACCCGCAGACCCAGAGCCGGAGGGGAACCCCCTTTGTGCTGTGTGGGGAGTCCTGTTTGCCGGCAGCCACAGAACCCACAGGAACAGCCCGCGGATGTCCCCTGCCGGCCGCCAGTGAGCAACTGCAGCCTCTGCTCTCCCCGAGCCCAACAGCGCCCCCTGTCGTTTGTGGTTATAACTGCACCGAAAGAAAAAGTAGGACTTTGGTGTTTGAAAGTTTCGGCTACGGTGTGGTTGCTTGTTCTGTTTCTTTTTGTTCTGTATATTTGTAGTCAAGAACTGTTATTCACTTTTCTACATTTTTTTCCTGAAGATTCTTAATTTCAAAGGTTGTAGTGGCTCGGGGAGAGGAAGGTCCTCTTTCTAGTGCAGCAAGATTCCTCACTTTCCTTGACAGGCATCTTGTGTTTTGGTTTTTTTCAAACTGAGACAGGTGGGTAGCAGGATCCAGGAGACAGGAAGCCCCCCATCACCCCCAGACCAGGGGCTGTGATGTGGGACTCTGCTTGTGTCCACAAGGGGCACAGCTCCCTGGGGAGCACCCAGCACCCAGCAGAAGCCCAGTGTCCCCCACCCCAGGCACTCACACAGTAGTAGCAGCTCCAGCCATCTCTGCCACTTCCATGGCACTGTCATTCTGCAGGTAGTCCATGCAGTGCAGGCAGCCATCATGGTATACCAGACTGCATATGTGGCAGGGGAAGAGACTCAGCTGTCCATACCTCACAGATCTCGCACATCTCATCATTGAGGACCTGACAAGTGATGGGCATATGCTCAGAGAGGCAAGGTGGACAGGGGCCTGGCTTCTCAAGGCATGGATCGGGGCAGTGCTTCGCAGGTGGGGATGGACATTGGGGATCAGAGGGGATGGGAGGGTGTGTTTGTGTGGGGCTGGCATAGGGAATAGGTGAGTGGTGGGGTTGTACAGGGCATGAATGACTTGCTGGCCAATTAGAGGAGGATGGATAGGTCTGTCTATAGGGTTGGTGGGGCCATGGGTTGTAGGTTCTCTGGGGTGCAGCATGGTAGGTGTGAATGGCTGCATTGTGGGGTTGTAGGTTGCCTGGTCTTTAGAGCTGTAGTGTGGGTAGGTGGAAGTGTTTATCTGTGAGTTGACTGTTGTAGGTGTGGATGGATAAGCTGTAAGGTGAGCCAGGGTGTAGTCTTGTAGGGATGGGTGGATGGATGGGTAAGGTCGTAGGTGTGGATAGGGGGGCTGTAGTATTGTGGGCATGAGTGGACAAGCTATTGGATTGTAGTTGGGCTGGGCTGTAAGGGTTGCAGGTATGGATGAACAGGTTGAGTTGTAGGCTTGTTGGCTGTAGGCTGGCAAACATGTAGATTGAATTGTCTTCTCTGACCAAAAGATGGAGCTGTCTGTGCTCAGAAGTGACCTCTCCTCTCCAAGACACCCTGGGATCCCTCCAGGGTACATCTGACCAGTTGTGCCCTCTTCCCTGTGTGGCATCTCCAGCTTCCCAGCCTGACCCCCTGGGCCCCTGCTCCACTGAGACACCTCTGTGGAGCTTTACTGTGCCTGTCTGCCTGGCAGGCACTGGGGACAGTTGTACATTCTCTGAGCTCTCTCCTGCACATCTCCAGCCTTGTCCCCATCCCTCCTGTCCTGTCTCCATGCTCTGGCAGCTCATCTGCTCCCACTGCTCCAGACTGATGTCTGGGGGCTTGTCATTGGGCAGCTCCTGCTTGGGTCAGAGAAAGGCAGGCAGCATGAACCTGTTGGCTCGGTCAAACTCCTCCAACTCCATGCCTCAGCTGTCCCGCAGCCATTCCCAGGCCACCTTGCTGATGCTGCTCTCCTCTGGCTGGGGAGGGCCCTGTCAATGTCTCCTCCTCGCCCTTTTGCACCACCTGGTCCAGCATCTCCCAGTGTGTGGTCCCTGCCTCTGCCTGCCACTGTGTCTATGGCTGCTCCCACAGTCAGTCCTTAAAGGCTGATGTGGCCAAGCTGACCTTCTGCACCTTCTTCACTGTCTGCTGCCTGGACATCAGCACCTCCATGGCTCTGTGAGGGGAGAGAAGGTACTCAGTGCTAAGGCCTTGGAGTGAAACGCTGCCATGTCCCTGGCCCCCAAAAGGTGTCCTGGTAGCTGTCCCCCAACTGCATGGGAGCAGCTCAAGGCAGGGAGAAATGGAGGCTCCTTGGCAAGCTGGCACTGGGGTCATCTGTGGTGGCTATGGGGAGATGGATTCAAAGCCATGTGGAGATCTGGCCATGAAGGGTCTGAGTGAGTGTTGGTGGAGGAGTGGACAGCAAGGAGGGAACTGGTTTGGGGACCCCCTGCCTCACCCATCCTTGCTCTGTAGACTCCAGATGAACAAGAAATGCTTCCAGGCCCTTCCCACACCAGACCATTAAATCCCAGAGGGCTGGGACCAGCTGTAACCCTGTGCCTTGTGTGCATCTCCTTCCTGCATTGGAGAATGCCTCTTTGGCCAGCCAAGGGTGAGAGATGTTCTCCCTGCAGCTCTCCCCACCACTGGGGCAAAATAGAGCTGGTGTTGAGTCTCTTACCTTCCCTAAATTTCCATTCATCCCCCCCATTTTCGCTCAGGCTCCTATGCTTGTGTGTGCTCCTGCCCTGCATCCCACCCTGAAACACGGGTTGGAGTTGGCTTGCAGCAAGGAACCAGGCAGGGAGCCTGCAAGGGTGCAGTAGGGGAGGGAAGCAGTGCATGGGTCTGGAGCTCATGGATCCTGAGAAGGAGGCTTAGCTATGGAACTGAGGGAAGAGTATCCTGGGGTAAAATGGGGAGGGCAACGGCAGCAACAACAGCAGTTCAAGTTCCATCTCAGTGGGGGTGGACATGATGCTGGACTTGAGAAGGGTGAGGATGGGGTGGGCTGAAGCTAGGGAGATGCAGGATTTGGATTCCAGCAGTGTAGGGCATAACATCACTCCGCTTGGGTCCCATGCCTAGCTGGAGTTCTGTTATGGAAGATGCTGCAGCCACGAGGAACTCCCAGATGGTACCCAGGGACCAGCAGGTGGCAGTGCTTGGTAGTGGCACAGGGAGCTTGGGGATGGAGCACTGTGGCAGGACCATGGATTCATAGGGCTGGCTGTTGCCTCCTTGCTGCCCCCTGCTTAGCCATGCTTGCCTACCTTACAGTGCATCCTTGGTGCAAAGCCCTGCCAGCAAACCAAGGGCCAGCAGGTGCTTGGGCCAGTGCATACCATGAGTAGGATCTGTGGCACTCCCCGCACCCACCTTCAAGGGCGTGCAGCAGGGGTGTGCCAGGAGCAGGACTCCCTCCCTTCAGGGTTCCCCAGCTGGTGGGGAAGGATGTGCCTGGTCCCTATGGGCTCCTAGTGAGCCAGGCCTCCTCCCGGTCTTTACCAGGCTCCTGGTCTTTTTACCCCCTAGCACTGTGCCTGGGGGAGTACCAGGGCTGTAGCCCTCTAGGGAGCAGCATTAGGGACCTGGGGGAAGAGGGACAGTGTGCTGATAGGGGCAACACTTCAGGGACCACACCGTGCACTGGGTAAAGCACCAATGTCAGCAAAAAAGTCACTTGATGGGATCAGGGTCCATCTTGGGAGTGCGAGCCATAGAGAGCTGTCCACACAATGCCTGTCGCTGCTGCTTCTGACCATGAACCCCTCTGCATCCATGGGTGCTCACTGCATTCTGTGCTCTACATGCAAATTCCTGCTGGGAGAGGGAGCAGCAAGGCTGGTACTCAGGGAGCCAGAGCCCTGCACTTGCTGCCTGAGGATGCAGGAGACAGCGAGATACTGGGACCAGATGCCTGTGTCTAGCATGTGCACACACATGCACATGCACACACACGCACACATTCAGAGGAAGCAAGGAGCTTGCAATGGGCTGAGCAGATGCAGCCTAATTTGCTGTCCCTGTAGTAATTGCTGCCTGAGCTGTGTTAAACAGCTAAGACACAGAGCATTTTTTTAACCAGATTGATGTTGATTGGGAGATACCAATAAAAGCTTTCCCTGCATCTCCTCTGGCCCCCGGGGCTGAACCGCCTTTCTTAGAGAAAATCTCAAGGACTAGGGAGATGGGGCTGCATCTGCGGAGGAGTGAAGGTCTCACCTGCCCACCCACAGGATATTCCCCAGACCACTGCCCCAGCCACAGGCTACGTGCACCTGTTTTAACCCGATGCCTGCTGGTCAGTGTTGCTGGCAGGCTGTCCTTCCTACACCGCGGTGCAGCGCGGGCACGGTGACTGCTGGCTACGTGTGTGCAATGTGCACAGTGTGCCCGGTGCAATGCAGCACCAGGGTTTTGTTTCTCCTAGTCCCCAGGACTGAATATATCACCTGGGTGCATACCACAGGACTGCAGTGGGGCTGGGGGCTCACAGAAGGTGCGAGTGAGGTGTTGGGGCAGAAAGGGGGATGCTGGTGGAGAAAGGAGAGCACAGCCCTAATGCAGCACCTCTGAAGGTGGGATATCTGGTCCATGTACATCCCCAGCTGCCCCACATCAGCCTGGTGGAGATGGCTACTCAGTCCCCTGACATGTTCCTGAGAGGGGGTACCGCTGGGTAAGGGGGCTGTGCTTTCCCTATCAGGAACTGGCAGCTCTATCTGGGGATGATTTGGAGTGAAACAGACTCTGAGTCCTCTTAGAAGCAGCTTCCATACAGACTTGGGATTAGTGCTGAAGGGGAGAGGAGAGGGGCCTGGGCAGTGAGGATGCTGTAGGGCTGCTCTGCTCCTTGGCCAGGCTGGATACAGCAGGTCCTCTCCTGACTGTGGGAGAGGAAAGCTCTGCTCAGCCCCTCTGCATGGTTCCTGTTCCCAGGATGGTGCTGGGGGAAATCCCACATCCTAGCTTGACATCCTGGCTGTGCCAGCCCTCATGCTCTCCACTGGGCAGGTCCTGTCTGGCTCCTTGCAGATCTGCCAGCCCCACAGAGCAGTGGACATGTGGAGAACTGCGAGCAGCAACAGGGAGGCAGGGCTATCACCTTTCCCATGTGTAGAGCATGGAGAGTATGGACTGGGAGCACAGAAGATGAAGTTTGATGACAGAAGCTTCCTGGCATCTGGAAGATGGGCAGCACCATCCCTGGTGGTCTTCTACACCTCTTGAAAAAACTGTGGTGGACCCAGCATCCGACAGCCCTGTAGAACCCTGCCTACCCAGGAGCAAGTGGCTGGGACAGGGCAGGTCCGAGGGTGCTTCCAGCACTCTATGTGGGTCACATATTTTCCAGTTTGTGCCACACGCTGGTGCCAGGCTGGTTCCTGATCCCTGACTTCTGCTTGTCACCCTGTGTCAGCCCGCTGTAGACCAATGGGCACCAACACTGATCTCACAATACTCATACCTTCATTACAGACCCTTCCCAGTCCCACATGTCCTAACTGGGGGTGAGCTGAGACCATCTGCAGCTCATGTCACCTGCAAGCAGATCCAGAGGTTGAGAAAGGCAGCATCTGGGTGCTGTACTGGGATCTGAGCCAGTGTCTCCCTTCCCCATGGTTGGGGTTGCACAAAGCCAGGCTGCAGACAAGATTTATCTGCTTTCTTCTTGTGGCTGTCAGGTCCTGTCTTGCTTCACTCCATCAGCCTTAACAGAGTCTCTGGTTGCCCTGCCTTGGCCCAGGATGCCTCTCTATGCTTCATCCTTCCCCAGGGATGCATCCTTTTAGGGTGAATCACATTTCGCATTATTTAGCCTTGGGAGCATGGTGAAAAATTGTTGGGGTGGCTGTGGAGTGGAGAAAGGGAAGGCAGATGTGAGGCCAGAACAAAACATCTCCACGGATGAACCTTGGCCCCAGAGGACTGGGGAGGTTTATGGTGGAAGGCTGTGAAAGCTTTTAGTGCTTCTGTGGGGAGAGCCCTGCCCTGGCAGTCTTGTGGCAGAGTGCAGCGATTCCTGGAAAAGCAGAGGCGAGGAGGAGCCCCAGCCCTACTCCTGCTCTGGCTGCCAAGGGGCTTGGGGATCCTGCTGCAAGCAGGTGCCGTGTCCCACCTCAAGAGAGCTACAGCCCACATCCGCCTCTGCAGGGAGCATTCAGCAGCCTCCACCCTGTGCGAGATGCAGGATGCTCTGGCACCTTTGCGGGGAGAAGGAAGACACGGTCCCCTTGTCCTCTTCAAAAAGCCACAGTGTGGCTGGCTGCTCACTGGGGCGGCTGGAACCGCAACAGGCTGGAGAAGCTCTTGAGGGAGCCGGCAGAGCCGGTCTGCTGGAGGAGGGCTGCAGGGGCGGAGGTGAGAGCTGAGCTGCAGCGGGAATGTGCATTTTCGTCAGCTCCTCTCCCCGCTCCAAAATCTCGCATGACGCCCGCGTGTAGGTCACTGGCTGCTGCGGCGACGCGGCGTGTGGGCTCACCATCTGCGGCTGCTTCTGGAGCCCGCCTGGGAACGCCGCCCTGTGCTGCCCTGCCTCATCCCAGATCCTGCCTAGCCCCCGGACACGGGGCTGCCAGAACCCCAGGGCAACGGGAGGGCGAAGGGTTTGGTCTCTGGCTGCGGGAGGGGGGATGCTGAGCCCCCTGAACTTTTGGCTCCTGCCAAGAAGCAGGAGCAGCAGCATCGGCACGCCTGCGCCAGCCAGCGTTCCTGACAGTCAGCAGGGGGTGATGGAAAAGAGAACTTGTCAAAATAGCGAGATATCTTTTTTTCAGGAGATTACAAGTTTGGCTGATGGAGATAATAGTGTTGATGCACTGCAGGGAGGGTTCGCAGAGGCATCGGCTCACCTCACGGCAGCTGTTTCAGGAGGGAAGGATGATACTGAAATCAGCATGAAATGGGATAAAAACTGGCTGCCTGATGGGCTGCTGTGTCAGACTGCAGGTAGGGAATGGCAGAGCATTGCCCATCATCTGGAATAAGTGGTGCAGGAGCGGGCCTGTGAATGAGGGGTACTATGCCTGGTTCCCTCCAGCTGTCTCAGCCCAAGTCCCCCACCTGTGTGGGCTCCACGCAGGGAAGGGGCTCAGGGTCTCACCTGTGGACCTGCAGACATGATCACACTTCCCACCAACAGCCAACTGGGACAATTCTGGTGCTGGCTGCAGACAACACCTCTCAAGGCCACCTGTTGATGGCTGTCCTTCATATCCACTGCCAGTTGTCCGTCCTTGGCCCTGGACATTCACACCAGCTCACTGGTGGCTGTCCATCACACCCCTGGTTATCATCCAGTTGCTGTGCATGATACTGATGGCTGTCCATCATGTTCCCACATCAAGGCCAGATCATTGACACTGCCTTTCACTCCCCACATTGATGCAGCTGTCCTCTGGTGATCCCACACTGCAACAACTCAGCCACTGGTCCCCACACCCTCCAGCTCCCTGCAGATCCACCCTGATGGTGGAGTGGGGCTGTAGCACCCTGGGCTGCTCTGATACCTTCCCTCTCCCACTCCTGTCCCCACCAGTGTTCCCTCTCAGGTGCCCGTGTGAGGCTGCAGTGCCTGCGGCTCCTGCTCCCTGCATTCATTTTGCCATGGTCTTTGGGAACAGGGATGGGGATGGCAGGTCCTGGTTTTCCCCCTGCCCTCAGTAGCCAGAGTGCCCTGGGCAGGAGCTGGCAGAGGGTGCCCAGCACGGATGCAGCCCCTCCTTTGGCCCCCATGGGGCAGCCGCACAGTAGTGAACCCAAAGTAGGTTAAGACGCTGTGGATGCTGCCTGTGTGCCTCACGGCCGTGGCACTGTGCTTTTGTGCTCTGAGTTTTTCCCTCCCATCCCAGAGCTGGAATGCAGAGCTCTTGCAGGACATAATTACTGAGCAGTTCTGTGTGCACTGTCAGAGTGCAGGGGCTGTTTTTGTCCCTTCCTTTTGTGATGCTCAGAAAATCATCCCATACAAAAGCCTGGAGTAGAATTTGTCTAAGAAATATGTCTTCAGCCATGCAGCTCCACAGGACTGGGGAGTTTGCAATCAAGGTTGGTCTGGATTGATACGGTATCTGAAATTCCAGCTGCGGCATTGCCAGACACTTTTGTGTGGAGAGGAGGCACCTCTCCTTTGCCCAGCTGCAAATTTGGTCTGAGGTCCCACTCCTGTCTGATCAAACATTCCCTCCTGGAGCATGAGCACATTGTGTTGCCTAGGGTGGTTTTAGCGTCATCCAGGGCTCTGGCCCAGTACAGAACTGAGAGCTGTTTCCTCCTCACCCTCATCTATGTCAGGTGCACCCCTGCCTCACTGCCATATCCCCACATCTGCTGGACTGAGCCACATCAGCCCCAGATCTGCTGGACATGCATCCCTGAGAGGACAGTGCATCCCACCAGCTTCTCCAGCTGTTGGAAAAGAGGAGATCCAGCCTACATCCAGCCTGTCCATTGTCTCACTTGTCCATCCCCAGAGATGTGTCCTGCTCTCTGCCCCCTGCTATAGTCCTGCAATCCCAGCTTAGCTGTTCGCTTATTGTCATACATGACTGGACTCTGGGGAGCCTTGCAGAGAGTGTGAGGTGCTCAGTACCGTGTTACCTTGTGCAGTCATTTACCCTCACTGCTCCTCCATGAGCTGCCTTCATCCCATGATAAGCGGAAAAAGCTGGTGGGGACCAGCATTTGGACATGGGGAGAGGCTACAGAGAAAGGATGTTTTCTGACAGGGCAGATGAGTGCCAGAATGCCCCATGGGGAGCTGGGGGGAAGGTCCAGGGGTGAGGGAAGCAGTAGAGATGATGCAGGTGGGAGGAAGCAAAAAACCCATCTTGCTCAGGGGTCATACCCTGGGACTGGGATCTGCAGAATGGTGTGAGTCCCCCAAGGGTGACTCCCTGTGCTTATCCTGGGCTGTCCTTCCTGCTAGTGGCAGGTCCCTGCAGACCAGCTGGGGCAGGAAGTCGTGGGCCTTTCGATCCTGTTCCTGCAGCTGGCAGCTCGCCAAGCCTGACCCTGATGAGAGGAGGATGCTCCCTCTGGACAGATAATAGCTGAGCAATTTAGAGCCCTGTAATCTAGGAGCACTCTTGCAGGCATCAGCTAAATGACCCTCTTCACAGGACCACTCCAGCCAGCTCTCAGAGAGTGGGTATCCTCACAAGCTTGTCCTCTCCACTCCACCTGCAAGTCCCCAGAAAAGTTTAATGCCAGACCCCACTTTCCACTTTCCAAGGACTTGTGCCTTCTTTTTCTAAGCAGGGATATGAGTGTACCCAAATTGTGGAGACTCGTGGAAAGTCTTGTCCCCCAGGAGACTGCAGGACTTTGGAGAGCAGGATGAGCCCTGGGAATGGGGAGAAGGATGGAGGCTGGGTTTAGAAGAGGCGTGCCAGGGTTGGGGCCATGGATGGGTGCAGGGTATGGGTTTGTGATGTACTCAGTAGGGATGCCAGCCCTCCCTTCTGCCTGCTCTGCAGCGTCACCCATCCCCACGTCCTCCCTCTCTGCCGCAGGCCGGTGGAGCATCCTCACAGAGCAGCTTTTCAAGTGGAACGGAAACGCCTAATGAAGGCCGACTTCATTAACCAGGGCTGTCACTGGGATGATTGCTGCCTTCCTGAGCCACTTTATGAACAGTGAAGCTGTTCAAGAGGAGAGGGAGAGGGAAAGGGAGAGAAGAGGGCAAGGAAGAAAGCGAGAGAGAGAAGAGGGTGAGGGAGAGGATGCAGAGGGAGAGAGGATGGAGAGGGAGAGAAGAGGGTGAGGGAGAGGAAGAAGGAGAGGAGAGGGAGAGGAGAGGGAGAGGGTGAGAAGAGGGCGAGGGAGAGGAAGAAGGAGAGGAGAGGGTGAGAAGAGGGAGAGGAGAGGGAGAGGAGAGGGGAGAGGGAGAGGAGAGGAGAGGGAGAGGAGAGGGCAGAATCTACACAAATACCTCTGCCTTGCTGCCAAGGGCACTGCCATGGACTGTTTAAGGGACTGGGGACAAGCAGGGAGTCCCCAGAGCTGGAGGCAAAGCCTATCTGTCTTCAGGGAAGAGTAGCTCAGCAGAGCTGAGAGCTGGGGGTGCTGGATCTAAACATTGCATCCTCCCGGGTCACATCTGGGTCCTGTCCCAACATGCAGAGGGGCTGTGGTGTGATTTGCGGTGTGACACCAGGCTGTTGGATGCTGCATTTTGGACAGGGATATGGTGCTTGCAAGTGGTCCAGCTCTTTTGTTGCTTTTGGTGTCTCCATCGGCCCCTTTCCCATACTGCAGCATCCAACAGACTGGCTTCCTGCAAAGCCTCATCCCCAGTCTCTCCAAGCTTGAAAACCCTCTACCCACGTGAGGGGCTGTGCACGCTCCCTGTCATCCCTCTCGGGAACTTCCGAGCACCTCTGATGGGGTGAGTGGGAACAGCCCCACGGAGCATCAGAGCCCCAGCACGCCACTGCCTCTCCTCTTAATCAGCTAATTGTGTGTTTGGGGTTTCAGGCAAGGGCCCCAGCCTGGTGTTGCCATACCAACCACATCAGCTTCACTTTCAAACATTTACCAAGCAGGCTTGAAATGCAGAGGGGGGGGAGAATTAGAAAAGGATAGGAGGCCAAACAGAAGGTTGATGGGAGGGGAGAGTAAAAGGGCTGTCTGTGCCTCTTTCACTACCCCACGCTGAGTCCCGCAGGGCAGAAAGCTCTGATTAAAACAGCTCTTGCTGGGTTTCAGAGGCTTTTTGGGGAAAAAGAAAATGCCCCTGCCTGCTGGAGACTGTCTGAGGCACTGTTGTGGGTAGGATTTTCTTGGTTTCTTCAGCGGGGTGAGGGGAGGGCTGTGAAATGAGGGTGCCCAGGTCCCTGAGCAGGCAGTGTAGGGATATGTGATAGATGCTGCCTCCAGGGACACGCCACCACCAAAACTGGCTGGGCTGCCAGCTGGTGTGGTGGCTCAGTGGAGGAGGGAAAGAAGGTGACTGTGGGGTGATGTGGGGCCAATCTTACAGCTCAGTGAGTCTGGCCCCTCCTTGTCACCAACCTGCTGTCATCCCATGCTACAGAGCAGGACTTCTACTCCCAAAAGCACTGACCCCCACTGGCATGTTCCTGCCCTTTCGGAGCTGGGTTGCCTGTCTCCCCTACTCCCTGGCCATGCCCCTGTCCCTTCTCTCTCCTCCTTCCAAATCCACCTCGTTGCCCTGCTTGGCCTTTCTGTGAGCTGGATCAGCCTCTCCAGCCTATCTGGCCCAGCCAAGCAGGCTCTGGGCTCCTTTACTGTGCCAGCCCTGGCATGGCATGAGACCTTCCTTGTCTGCCAGCACCCCTTCGTCTTCTCAGCAGTGGCCAGCATGATGCAGGCAAGGAAGCTGCCCCAGGAGAGGGAATGGAGGCGGATGTGTGTTCCTTCCCCAGTTCATCCAGCTTCCTCTGCAAACCCATTTAACAGATCAAAATTTTATATGCTGAGCCATGCTGAGCCCAGAGCACAGCAGATTTTAGTTATTTTCAGATTTTGGTCTAAGGAGGACCATGGCATGAGCAGGAGGTGTTGGCTGCTGTAGGTACACAGGGGAGATGATGAAAAGGGAGGGCAGGTCAGAGAAAGGATACCATACAAGGAAACCCAGTTTTTGAGGATGACGTGGCCTTTTTGGCATCCTGTCTTGTGGGATGGCCCTTGCTTTGGCATCTGAGTGCCTCTGCCCAGTCCCTCTCCCTCCTGGCATGCCGTGATCCCAGTTGTAGTCAGTGAGCATCAGGCAGCACCACCAAGGAGACTCTCTGCTCACCCTCATCACAAGGGTTTCAGGGGCTTATGCCATGCCTAATGGCCTGGGGAACCCTGCCCACACCAGAGCTCCTTTCAGGGTGTCTCCCTGGGAGTCTCCTGTCCCACCCATTATTTCTGTGGTGCCAAAAGCTGCTGGACTGGGCTGTGGGGTGGCTACTCTGAACCTCAGGCTGGAAGCAGGCTGGCCAGCAGCATGAGTGTAGCCCAGGCTTTGCAGGGGAAGCTCTGTGGTCTCTTGCACTGCCTCAGGGTTTGCAAGCAGCCCTGCGATAGCTCGGCCAGCACAGTTAGCTTATCAGCCTTCTGAGCACCTCTGAGTGGTCCAGATGGCTTTCTGCTGGCAGAGCGCAGCCCTGGCAGCTCACATCTGCTGGAGATGCTGCGTGGGCAGACCCCCTGCCTCCTCCTGTACACCCTCAGGGGCTGGTGTGCTCAGTGTCAGGTACTGGGGCTTACCCGGACCAAGCCACAATGCAAATCAAGGCATCTACAGGGCAGAAAGGCAAATCCTCCTTCTGTAGACTGTGTGTGTGCTGCTAGCCCTGCTTTGATGGAGCAATTTGGCATTTCTCTGTGGGATGCCCTGTGCCATGGGATGTCCCTGTTGGGCAGGATATCCTGGAGTAACGCTCCTGGATCCTGCCCCACCCCATGGCTTTCCCACTATGGACCAAACACCAGCAGGGAGCTGGGACAAGGACTTGCCCTGCCACAGTCATGCCACAACCACCAGGACAGGTAGCATCCTCCTAGGTGTTGCCTGCTTTGCCACGAACATTATGCTTTGTTCTCCAACCTCATCAGGTATCCTTTTGACAGGGAGAAGCCTCCAAGCTGTTATCCCCAGGCTGTTCTTCCCTGCAGGTTCAGAAGGAGGTAACCAGTGTGGCCCCTGTGCAGGTGGTGGTGAGAAGGAGCCCCAGAAGGGCTGAGCTCCTGTGTAGCACCTCTGGGCATCTTCATACTGGGTATGAAACTCTTTTCTGGGCAGCTCTGTCTGCGAGTTTTACATCTGCCTGCAACATCTCCAAAGGCTTGATTTATTGTAATTCCTCTGGAAAGCAACTTTTGTGATTGCTAGCCTGGAGATCTCAAGCTGGACTTAAACAACAGGATCCTAAAGAGGCCATGAATAATTGAGCCTAATAAATATTAATAACTGTGGCAGGGCATGTAATTGCAAGGAGCATTCTGGAAGCACAGCTCTGCAGACAAGTGTGCACTCCCTGCAGGCCAGAGCAGAGCCCAGTTAACACTGGTACTGCCAGGCCATGCAGAGCTGTGCATGGCCACCAGCCCTGCCACCCTCCCCTGGGGTTAGCGGTGGTCAGAGGCAGGGGATGCTGCCCACACTCTGAGTATTTAGCTGTTTGTATTTAGCAGAGAGTTTCTCTCCCGTGAGATGATCTCCCATCATTTGGCATCCCTCAGGCATCCTGGAGGATTTGGGACATCCAGTTCAGAAAGTCCTGCCTGCCTTCACATACAAGCCATAGGAGGTATGCCCCAAATGAAGTCAGTCTACGGATGGTCCTTGCTCTTTTTCCCCAAAGATCTAGTTGCGTGTCTCTGCCCAGACTTCATACAGGACTGTCTGTGCCATCACAAAATCCAATGCATTGCAAAATCTGGCTCTTAGGGACAAATGATATCAAGAAGGCACAGTCTAAGCTTTGCATGACCTAACAAGTACTCCAAAGTTTAGATGAGTGAAGACGTGACTGAGGGATGGAATATGCATGGATTTTCTCTTTGTGTCTGGACAGTGATGGGGAGGGAATGTGGCCACCCCTCTTGACTGAGGGATGTCCTGCAGGGCAAGGCTGATTTTGTCACTTGAACCCTTGCTGAGCCATTGATCAGAGGTTGAGCAGATACATCATTCTGCCCAGAGTAGCTGAGTGTTTTGGATGAAATGTAACAACAAAGCTGAAGACAAAATCCAGCCATTCTCCTCCTCTAGTCCCTCACTAATCACGTGCCCGAAATTTGCCAATACCTGATCAAACCTAGCATTTCCCAGTCCTCTGCTTTTGAAGGCCGATGAGAAGGAGCCTAGAAGGGGTCACAGGTGCCTGCGTGGAAGGGCACAATCTGCAGTGTCTCCGCAGTGTTGTAAGTGGGGTCAAAATGTGTATATGGAGTCTTTGCCAGAGCTTTCTGGGTGTTGCAGTTTGGGGTGAGGGTCTTGTAGACCTGCCCCTTTGCAAGAAAGTGTTGGCTTTGCTACCTGATGCTGATGATGTGATGAAGGATAATATGTGGCATACAGAGGAATGAGACAGAAAAACCCCTGAGCTTAGGGCAAGAGCTAGGGGCAGTTCGTGTAGGATGCAGACCACAGGTTTCTGCTTGAAAACTATGGTGCTTGGGCAGCTGAAGACCTGTGAATGCTTGGCAAGGGTATTGCGAGGCTGTATCCTCTGCAAGAGCTTCTCCCACACTGAGCAAGTGTTTCTTTTCCCCAAGCTGCCTGGCTGTTGAGACTGCATCTTGCAAATGCGGTTTCAGACAATAACAGCTTGCAATTATGCAGTGCTTTCAAAACCAAGATA
>JAXCLP010000085.1:3559446-3573664 GCA_035584035.1 Lepidocolaptes lacrymiger
TTTTTCTCATCTTTGGTAACTATCTTCCCCCTCCCCCGTCCAATAAAGAATGGAGGTTTTCCTTGCCCCTCCTTTTGCTATTAATGTATTTATAAAAACACAGAAGGTTATTAAGTTGGTCAAATATGACTGACTTCCCCTTGGTGAATCCTTGCTGACAACTTCTCATGTCCTTCATGTGCCTAGAGATGGTTTCCACAGCTAGCTGCTCCATTACCATCCCCAGGACAGAGGTGATGCTGACTGGCCTGTAGTTCCCTGGTCTTCCTTCTTGGAATCATAGAATTGTTAAGGTTGGAAAAGACCTCCAAGTTCATCGAGTCCCACTGTTAACCTAACACTGCCATCTTCACCACTAAACCATGTCCCCAAGTACCACTTCTAGATGTTTTTTGTACACCTCCAGGGATGGTGATTCTACCACTTCCCTAGGCAACCTGTGCCACTGCTTGGCAACCCTTTCAGTGAAGAAATTTTTCCTAATATCCAATCTAAACCTCCCCTGGTGCAACTTGAGGCCATTTCCTCTTATCCTGTCACTTGTTACCTGGGTGACGACACCGACCACCACCTTACTACAACTTTCTTTCAGGTAGTTGGAGGTTCCCCCCAAGCCTCCTTTCCTCCAGGCTAAACAATCCCAGTTTCCTCATTTGCTCCTCATCAGACTTGTGCTCTGGTCCTTTCACCAGCTTCATTGCGCTTCTTTGGACACGTTCCAGCACCTCATTGTCTATCTTGTAATGAGGGGCCTTAGATCACCTCATCCAGATCATCGATAAAGATATTAAACAGAACTGGCTCCAATACTGAGGCCTGGGGAACCCTAGTGACGAGCCACTAGCTGGATTTAACTCCATTCACCACAACTGTTCTTGCCCTTCTTGAAGATAGGAGTGAAATTCACTTTCACATAATCACATAATCATTCAGGTTGGAAAAGACCTCTGAGATCATCGAGTCCAACCTTTGACTGATCACCACCTTGTCAACTAGACCATGGCACTAAGTGCCACCTCCAGTTGTTTCTTGAACACCTCCAGGGATGGTGACTGCACCACCTCCCTGGACAGTCCATTCCAATGTTTAACAACCCTTTCCATGAAGAAATTCCTCCTGATGTCCAACGTGAACCTCCCCTGGCACAACTTGAAACTGTGTCCTCTTTTCCTGTCACTAGTTGCCTGGGAGAAGAGGCTGACCCCCACCTGGCTACAACCTTCTTTCAGGCAGCTGTAGAGAGTGATAAGGTCTCCCCTAAGCCTCCTTTTCTCCAGACTAAACAGCCCCAGCTCTCTCAGCTGCTCCTCATAGGACTTACCCTCTAGACCCTTCACCAGCTTCGTTGCCCTTCTCTGGACTCACTCCAGCACTTCAATGTCTTTCTTCTAGTGAGAGGCCCCAAACTGAACACAGCACTCGAGGTGACAGTGCTGAGGACAGAGGGGCAATAACTTCCCTAGCCCTGCTGGCCACACTATTTCTGATACAAGCCAGGATGTCATTGGTCTTGTTGGCCACCTGGGCACACTGCTGGCTCATCTTCAGCTGGCTGTTGACCAGCACCCTCAGGTGCCTTTCAGCCAGGCAGCTTTCTAGACACTATGCCCCAAGCCTCTAACATTGCATGGGGTTGATATGACAGAAGTGCAGGATCTGGTATTTTGCTTTGTTGAACCTCATACAATTGACCTCAGCTTGTCCAGATCCCTCTGCAGTGCCTTCCTTAGTTATGACCTGGTTGCCAGGAAAAGGCCTAAACCAAACCACTACAGCCTCCGACCATCACATCACCTACAAGTCCTTTGTTCACCTTCCCTAGTTGGCTCAGTCACCAGCTGTGTCAGGAAGTTCTCTCCCACACACTCCAGGAACCTCCTAGATTGTTTCCTCTTAGCCATATTGCATTTCCAGCAGACAGGCCCCAGTACAGGGCGAGAAGCTGATGGTTTTCATTGGGGTAGGCAAGGCACCCTTCCATCAGGTAACGCATCAGTTTGCCAGGGTTGATTATCTGTTCAGGTGTGAAGTCCCAGGTAATGGGAAGTGCCAACTACCCTAGGAACCTGCCCAAATCCTTCCACACACCCTGCCACCCAGGAACTGGATGCCTCAGGGCACATTTCAATATATCTTCACCTCAAGTTTGTTTGCTCTTACACCAGGAGAACGCCAGATTCCTCAAACTCCATAGTGTGCCAAGAGTATTAGTTAGTAATATTAACAGTATTAAATAGCTTACATAAGGATGATAAAATACCATAGGAGAGTTCATTATAAAGCCATTCACATCAATCTCGGGCAGGGAGGGGAGGGTGTATTACTCCACCATTCCCAGAAGATGCTCCCCCAGCATGACAAGGCCATCAGTGCAAGGGCAAAGCACGGAGACATTGTTTATATTGGTATGTTCCCAAACTCAGCAAAATAAAGAGATAAGCAGTGCAGCTGGCAAACTCCATGTCCCACACAGGAGATTGCTACTCAATAGCCACCATTACTATAGCACGCAACATATATATATTAACTGCCTTTGTCTCGTCCCATGTTTGGATGCCAAAAAAAGACTGTGGTGGGTTGACCTTGACTGGATGCCAGGTACCCACCAAGCGGCTCTGTCACTCCCCTTCAGACCCCGACAGGGGAGAGAGAAGATGAAAAACGACTCGTAGGTTGAGATAAGACAGTTTACTAAAGCAAAAGCAAAAGTTTGTGTGTGCACAAGTGAAGTGGAAAATAACAAAGTTTATTCTCTACTTCCCATTGGTGAGTGATGTCTGGCCACATCTCAGGAAGCAGGGATTTAACACACATGACAGTTTCTCAGCAGGCGACCACTGTAAACAACAAATGCTCCCCCTTCCTCCTCCTTTCCTTGGCTTTTTTATCTGAGCTGACGTCACATGGTCTGGAATATCCCTTTGGTTCGTTTGGGTCAGCTGGCCTACTTGTGTCCCCTTCCCAGGATCCTGCCCTCAACTGGGGAAGGAATGTGACAGTATTGATGCTGTGCTCAGCAGTAGTCAAAACACTGGTGTGCTATCAACACCTTTCTAGCTACCAGTGCAGAGCATAGCACTGTGAGGGCTGCTATGGGGAAATGAACTCCATCTCAGCTAGACCCAGTACAATGCCTCATTATCTAAGGCTCATAACATAGTCTTCAGCACCCGTTATACCTCTCAATCTTTCCAGAGGCTTGTGGGTGATAAGGGATATGATGTAACCACTCAATGCCATGTTTCTTTGCCCAAGAGCTCATAAAGTTATTTTGAAAGGGAGTCCCATTGTCTGATTCAATTCTCTCTGGGGTCCCACGTTGCCACAGAATGTGCCTTTCAAGGCCTAAGGTGGTGTTCGGAGCAGTGGTCTGGTTTACAGGGTATGTTTCCAGCCAGCCAGCTGTTGCCTCCACCGTGGTGAGTATGCAGTTCTTGCCTTGGTGTGTTCGTGGCAGTGGTCCAATGTAGTCAATTGGCCAGGCCTCACCATATTGGAAACCCAGCCACCGCCCTCTGTTGAAGGGAGATTTTACTCGCATGGCTTGCTTGATTGCAGCACGTTTCACATTCGTGAATAACCTGTGTGATGGCCGCCATGGTCAGGTCCACTCTTCCATCATGAGCCCATCTGTATGTCACATCTCTTCCTAGATGTCCTGATGTTTCATGGGCCCATCAGGCTATAAATAGCTCACCCTTCTGCTCCCAGTCTAAGTCTACATGAGCTATTACAATCTTGGCAGCCTTATCCACCTGCTCATTGTTCTGATGTTCTTCAGTGGCGTGACTTTTGGGCATGTGAGCATCTACATGACATATCTTCAGATCCACATCTTCTACCCATGCAGCAGTGTCCTGCCACAAAGCAGAAGCCCAGATGGGTTTACCCCTGAGTTGCCAATTGGTCTTCTTCCATTTGTGTAGCTACCCCCACAGGGCATTAGCCACCATCCAGGAGTCAGTAGAGAGATGCAATACAGGCCACTTTTCTCCTTCAGCAATCTTTAGGGCTAGTTGGATGGTTTTGACTTCTGCAAATTGGCTTGACTCACCTTCTCCTTCAGCAGCCTCAATGACTCGTCGTGTGGGACTCCTCACAGCAGCTTTGCACCTCCAGTGGTTTCCTACTGCACGGCAGGATCCATCGGTAAATAGAGCATGGCCTCTTTCATTTTCTGGTAACTCGTTATATGGTGGTGCTTCTTGGGCATGAGTCACCTTCTCAGGCAATGCTCCAAAATCTCTGTCTTTGTGCCAGTCCATAATCTCTCCCAGGATTCCTGGGTTTCCCCATTCGGGCCCGTTGCGCAATCAATGCTACCCACTTACTCCATGTAGCGCTGGTTGCGTGATGTGTTGAGGGGATGCTTCCTTTGAACATCCAGTGGAGCACGAGCAATCGTGGTGCCAAGAGGAGACATGCTTCTGTCCCAATGACTTCTGAGGTGGCTCGAACTCCCTCACAGGCTTCTAATATCTCCTTTTCAGTTGGAGTGCGGTAGGCTTCTGATCCTCAATAACCCTGGCTCCAAAACCCTAATGGTCGACCTCGGGTTTCTCTTGATGCTCTTTGCCAGAGGCTCCAGGCGAGACCATGCTCCCAGCTGCAGTGTAGAGGATATTTTGCACTATTGCTCCTGTCTGAATAGGCCCAAGAGCTACCCCACAAGCTATTTCCTGTTTGATCTGCTCAAAGGCCTGCAGTTGTTCAAGGCCCCATTCGAAATGGTTCTTCTTCTGAGTCACTTGATAGAGGGGGCTCACAAGCTGACTATAACCTGGAACGTGCATCTTCCAGAACCCCACAAGACCTCGGAAAGCTTGTGTTTCCTTCTTGTTAGCTGGCGGAGACATAGCTGCTATTTTGTTAACCACATCCAAAGGCACATGACAGCATCCATCCTGCCCTTTTACTCCCAAGAATTGGATCTCCCATGCAGGTCCCTTTACCTTACTTTGTTTTATGGCAAAAAAGGTTTATTCCCTACTTCCCATCAGCAAGCGATGTCTGGCCAGATGTGGCAGAGAACGTGCAGTATCAGAAATGGGAAAAATCCTGTCAGAAATGGGTTTCTGAGGAAAGTGAAGAAAACGACCAGGGTGCTTTAAAACCTGAAGCTTTTGCTGTGTTGTAAAATGGTTTCCTTGTCTTTTTTTGCTTAGTCACCCTTCTTCTTCCCAAGACCCCCTGAAACTTCCCTTATCTGTGTGGCTAAGCACCAAGGAATTTGTCCTTGGAGGTGTCTGGTTTAGTTTCTCTATTGGCTCTTAGTTGACCCTTTCCCATTGGTCATTTATCCCTTGATTTCTACTGGTAGTAATTTGGATCCCCCTAAAACCTATATATATACCCCAGCTATGATAATAAACTCTCTGTCTGCTTCCCCTCCTGTGGACTCCGTGTGGCTCTGTCTGGGGCGTCTCGGGGGCCGTGAGCGGGGAGGGGGGGGGCGAAAAGGGGGAGCATCTCCCTCCAGCTGTCGCAAACACTTCCTGGGAAGCAGGGCTTCAGCACACATAGTAGTTGCCCTGGAAGGCAAACGCTGTAAATAACAAATGCCCCCACCTTTGTCCTCCTTTCCTTAGCTTTTATATTTGAGCTGACGTCATATGGTCTGGAATATCCCTTTGATTAGTTTGGGTCAACTGGCCTACTTGGGTCCCCTCCCAGGATCTTGCCCACTCCCAGCCTAATGATGGGAGGAATGTTGAGATATGCTATCATTTCATGTTTGCTATGCCAAAGACGGCCTCCAGCCATCACATCACCTACAAGCCCTTCTCTAACCGCAAACAACAGGTCCAGCAGGGCACCTTCCCTAGTGGGCTCACTCACCAGCTGTGTCAGGAAGTTCTCTTCTGCACCCTCCAGGAACCTCCTAGACTGTTTCCCCTCAGCTGTATTGTATTTCCAGCAGACATCTGGCAAGTTGAAGTACCCCAGGAGAACAAGGTGAAGCCCAAAAAGGCCGGATAAAACTGTTTAGAGACAGAGTTTTTAGCCTTTAAACAGCAAGGTATTTATTGCTGCAACGTTGGGGAACCCCCAGCTCTCGCTGGACAAAGAGTTCCGAAGTTTTCAGTGAAAAGCAAGACTATTTATACAGTTTTGCAAAGGATTACAACATCTTTTCATGCATATTCATAATATTGCAACATCTGATTATAATATTCATAGTAGGTGGAGAGTAGGTGGAGCCTGGGCGTGGTTGTCTCTTTTGGGGTAAAGTTTGGTGGGTGTTCCTGTTGCCTTCATCTCTAGGGGGTTGCATCTTCACTCCTCTTCGTCACGAACTTTTCAACTTTCTCTGTTTTTGCTGATCCTCGTGAGGAATCTTGGAACTGGGCCTTTGTTCCCTTCTTATCTCAATGTTCCTGTTCTGTTCTTTTAATGTATCCTCCCCTCCCTAGTTCTGTATGCATCTTTCAGGGCATAGTGACCCAAAATTTGTCTTTAACTAAGCATTTTCTCCTAGAGAGTTCTCAGCGTCGATATTCTAAGCTGACTTTTAACTCTTGGAGCCCCTGCTCGGCTTCACTGGGAACCCTGAGCAGTGTAGCATTGAATAGGACTCCAACCCATGTGCGGCACGCCATGCAGACCCCACCCATAGCCGAGATTATCCCTTTTTGGTCTTTCAAGCCTTTATAGGATTTTCTTATATGGAAACAACTCTATAATTTCTACCGTTAAAGAGGAAGGATGTTCACGTAAGAACTTCTTGCTGTGCTTGTAGATAAAGGCAAAACCACACATGTGGCATAATCACCAGTACCAACTGGGAGCTGCTTGCAGGACCCTCTGTTACAATGAGCTGGCTGAGTTTATCCTGCTATCCTGTGGCCAAAGGATTTGTGCAGCACAACACAGGCCTGAAGGCCACGCTGTATGTGCACCATAGAGCAGTATGGCACACAGCATAGCGCACCTTAAGTATTCCTTGACCTGATCCTCTTCCACCAAGGGTAAGTCTCCCTTGCTCCAGACTTTCCTTCTGATTTCTGGGACCTGAGATTCCTGAAGACTGGTCTTGTTTGTAAAGACTGAGGCAAAGAAGGCATTCAGTATCTCAGCCTTTTCCGTGTCCTGTGTCACCAAGGCCCCTGTCCCATTCAGCAACGGGCCCACTCTTTCCCTAGTCTTCCTTTTGTCACCTATGTATTTATAGAAGCCCTTGTTGTCCTCATCATTCCTTGCCAGATTCAATTCCAGGTAGACTTTGGCTTTCCTCGCTGTATCGCTGCATGCCTGAAAAACATCTCTGTATGACTCCCAGGTTTCCTCTCCCTGCTTCTATCCTCTGTATACTTAATTTTATATGTGTGAGTTCTGCCAGGAGCTCCTTGTTCATCCATGCAGGCCTCCTAGCATTTTTCAAATATTGAATCATAGAATAGCCCAGCTTGGAAGGGACTTCAAACAATCATTTGGTCCAACAGATCATGGGAAAGGGAGCCTAGATGAAATTATCTAGTATCCTGTCCAATCACCCCAGCATGCTGATTTCCCAGAAAGAATCTGTTGGGGTTTTCTTTACCATAAGGGTGCCCTGCAGGTACTTCCTTGCTTACATGCAACTGTTGGAGGTGACCCCGTTTAAGCCCTAATTTCTTTATGTTGCATTCCCTTTCAGTCATATTACTCCAGGCATTTTGCTCCTCAACCCTGTCTATCACTCCCTTACAGGACTGCTGGTTACTCCCTCACTTGTCTTCCTAGTTTACAGCTCTCCTTACCAGGTCAGCCATCCTACTGGAAAAGATATCTTTTCCCTGACTTCGTGAGGTGGAGCCTATATCTCCCAAGCGCACCTTCATCCTCAAACAGGGTCCCATGGTCATAGAAAACAAAAGCCTGTTGCTTACACAAGCTCCGCAGCCAATTGCTGACATGCTATATCAGTGCCCTCCTCCTTACACCCTTTCTTCTCACCAACAGGATTGAGGAGAAGACCACCTGGGACTCCATGCTGATTCCCAGCCAGTCCCAGAGCAGAAGCCCCCCTGTCAACCTCTCCCCTAGTTTTATTGCTGAGCATGATGTCATACGGTCTGGAATATCCCTTTGGTCAGTTGAGGTCAGCTGTCCCAGCTGCATCCCCTCCCAACTTTTTGTGCATCTCCAGCCTCCTTGCTGGTGGGTATGTACTTGTATTGAGTCTGGCTGGGATGGAATTAACTTTCCCCCATAGCAGCCCTCATAGTGCTGTGCTTTGTATTTGTCGCTATAAAGGTGTTGATAACACACCAATGTTTTGGGTACTGCTGAGCAGTGCTTCCACAGCATGGAGACTGTGTTTCCAGCCACCACCATCACCCTTCCCCCAAAGGCCAGTAGGCTGGGGGTGGGCAAAAGATTGGGAGGGGACATAGCCAGAACAGCTGACCCAATCTGACCAAAGAAATATTCCATACCATATGACATCTGCTCAGCAACAAAAACAAAGAGAAAGGAGGAGGGGAGGGAAGCATTCATTATTAAGGCGTTTGTCTTCCGGAGCAAGCACTACAGATACTGAGGCCCTACTTCCCAGGAAGCAGCTAGACATTGCCTGCTGATGGGAAGTAGAGAATAAATCATACTCTCCACAACAACATGGATCCAGGCCCTCAACAAGCAAGAAACTTCTCTAGACAATAGGTCAGGTCAGCAGATCAGTGCCTCTGTCTCCTATAGCAGGGAGTTGCCCATTACTATCACTTACCACTTTCTCCCGGTGGTCTTGCATGGTTCAAGGTTAGTTGGTCCAGATGTTTTGCTTGAAAGCACATCCAGCTCCTCCTCAGCTTTGAGGACAGTGAACCTATTGTGTACTTGTAAGCCCTTAGGTGGAGCACGAGCCTTCTTCCAGAAGTCACCAGCTTCCATTCTTTGCCTTTCCCAGAGGTTGGGCTTGTGTCGCCATTGCACCTGGGGTCTGGGCCTCTTGAAGCTGTTGTGTCTCTGAGAAGATACTGCCTATCTCTCATCCTCTCTGATACTGTGCAGCCTGCTGACTTCCTCCTGTAACTTCTTCAGGATAGAGTTCTATTAGTGAGACTATATATACGCACGTATGTACAATGTGGAATTGTGGTGGGTTGACCTTGGGTGGCTGCCAGACCCTCCACTCAGTTGCTCCTCAAACAAGGAGGAACATAATTTGTTTTCCTTCAAGGCACTGCAAAAAAATAAACATGAATATAGTAATTTACTTCAATCTTTTGTTGAAATGCTGTAACAGCCCATTTTCAAATCCAGAGATTTTGTCATATCCCACAAAGCCAAGAGGGGTAGTCTGAATCTAGAATAGCTTGCATTTACAGTAAAGTGTTCTGGTGATAAGGAAGGTAGCAGATATGTATAATAAACCATAGAGGTGGTTTCCATAGCCTATCAGTGACTATGTTCTACTGCTGTACACGATGTCTTTCACGTGAAACATAATGCTACTGTCATTAACAGCTTTTGGTCATTACAACTGCTGTGACACTTTAAGTTCCCTCTGGAACCCATTGTCCCCAGTTGCTGCCACCTGGGTATATGAGCCCCAGAGGCCACAGTCCTACTCCAGTTGTTGGTACAGACCATCTCGCACACATACACATGCACATACACACAGACCTGGCTGGGGCTCCCTGGTAGTCAATTCCCCTCATGGTCTTGCCCTTAGACCCACCCCCTCCCCCCCAGCACGTTTCATCCATAGAGACACACAAACCAATCCCCACTCCCCATCCCCCCAGCATCTGTATGGAACTCCCCTAGTCCTTCTAATATCCATCCCTCCCACAGTCATACTTTTAGACACACTCCCCTCCTCCTGCCTGACTCTCAGGCCACTTCACCTACTCGCAGGCTAGCCTGGCTTGATCTTTGCTAACACTCACACACTCACATACCACAGTTGTTACAGTTATTTGCACCACAGACACATGGATCTCTGGCTTCTGGTCCCACTCCAGTGGGATTTTTTTTCACTCGCTCTGGTTTCTCCAGTTGCTGGCAACACACACACACACACGAAGAGGCCCTCCAAGGCATGGTCTGACCCCATTTGCTGGCATTCAGACTCCCATACGCATGCATGCACACCAAACAGAGAGTCCCTCACCCAGGAAAAGAGTTAGAAAGAAATTTGATAAGGTAGGACAAACTGCATTGATCAGATGCCAGGCATAGCCAGACAAGTGTACTGATCAGCAAACTATTTGCACACAACCAACCCTTTTTATCTCCTTACCTCTCCATTTTCCCACACCTGTTCCTTTCCAAATCGCCTAGATTCCTCCCTTTCCTAGCCTTTGGTTCCTTCCCGAAACATCCCATAGTGAGTCCTGTGCAATCCCAAAATACTCTTCCCCTGCCTCCTATGACGTGTCCCATACACCAAGGCAGCAACACCCCTCAGTCCAAAACACGTTCCAACATTGATTCATCTTGATGGGTTTCACACCCGGACATTGCGGCTGAGGGGCTCCTCAGACAACTCTGTAAGAGGCTTGGACAGGGAGTTCCTTCCTCTGAGTCCTTAATCTGGGTTCCTACCTGCCTTTGCAGGACCCAGCAGGCAGGTGGCCACCTGGCAAGAAGCCGCACCCTCTGCTTCTCCTGAGCTTCTAGCACCCAGTATAAGTTCAACCAATGCAGCCACACAGACAGAGCTCCTGTCAAAGCACGTGACCACACAAGCTTCAGATTGTGGGACGTGTACAAGGATATTCCTGGAGACAGAGGGTGATAGCAAACACCTGTGGGAGGCATGACCAGGTAGATGAACCACTCTGCCTGGTGGCCCAGCTTCAGGAGGAGGTGGACAGACTGAGGAGTCTGAGGAGATTGACCAACAGAGCTGTGCTCTGCCATCTCTGGTACACAGGAGTCAACTCAGCATGGCCACTACAGAGGTAGGTCCATGATCTATTCTGTACCAGAAGGAAGGAAGCATTACAAGGGATAGGGAGGGGTGGAAGCAAGTTGCTGCACGGAGCTGTAAGAGGAACCCCTCCTTATCCTCTCAGCTACCTTAACAAAATAGGTATGAGGACCTGGGTATGGTAGATGAAGTGCATAATGAGATAGAAGAGGAGTAACCTATGCAAGCACTCTCACCAAGGTCAGGTCAACCAACTCCTCACAACAAGACCTGCATTAAGACCAGTGCTGAGAAAAAACAATGGCGAGTTATGGTCATCAGTGACTCCCTCCTGAGTAGAACGGAAGCACTGATTTGCAGAATGAATTATCTTTTCAGGGAAGTTTGCTGCCTTCCTGGGGCCTGAGTCAGAGATGTCACCAGATAACTGAAGAACTTAGTATAGCCTTTGGACTATTACTCACTCCGTCTCTTTCATGTGGGTGCTAATGATGTTGCAACAAAAAGTCCAAGGTCGATCAAAAGCGATTTCAGGGCCCTGGGAAGAATGCTAAAAGATTCAGGGGCACAGGTAGTGTTTTCCTCGATCCTTCTTGTAATGGGGAGAGACTTTGGAAGAAAGAGGCGAACCCAAGATACCAACACCTGCGACTTTCCATTTGTGGACTGAAATTGTAAGGGAACAGTTGTATCAGCTGAATGTTCATAGATCCATGGGCCCTGATGGGATGGATCCTGGAGTACTGAAGGAGTTAGCAGAAGTTATGATAGGACCCCTCTTGATCATCTGCCTAAGATGTTGGGAGTCTGGGGAGGTCCCCTGTTGTCTAGAAGCTAGCCAAAGTTATTCTAATTTACAAGAAAGGTGTGAGGGAAGTCCCAGCATTCTTGCTGTAAGCAGGTGCAATTTAGAGTTCTGTTATTGAATCAACGTTTGTCCCTGTAAGTGTAGATACCCTTTCCGAAAGATTTATAGTGAGGACGTTAGAGCTTGTTTTGCTTAAGAACGCTTTCCTGCCTAAGAAGCACCTTTCTCAAAGATAGTTGGATGGTTTTTTTTCTTCCTGCATTCCAGAGGAAGCTTTCAGGCTCTCTCTCTGGTATGAGGAGAGATAAACCCTCACAGAAGTTATGGGCCTCCGTGTTGGTGAGGGCCTGGGGGGAGGCCAGCGAAGATAAAAGCCTTGAAGAGAACAGGAGGGGTGCCTTTCTCAGGCAGGTGTTCAAGCACTGTTAGGAATTTTCCTTTGTAAGTCTAGCATTCTCAACTTTGGAATAAATTTTCCTGAAATCCTTCCACTGCCTGGCATTTCAGAGGTACCTGCGTGTTATCTTGCTTCACAGTCCCAGAGTGTTATCCTGACTTACTGGGCCAAAAGAGTTAATTTTTCTCTTCCTCTTCTTGACACGTATACCAAATACACTTTTGTGTGGAGTAATTTTATTTTCCTCTCAGAGAAGTATCCTTCATATAACTTGTTCCTTCCTGCCCTCCTTCACAAGATGGAGACTGTAGAACAGTTATCTGTTTCCTGGGAAGATTCTGTGTTATCACATAGGGTAGAACAGCTCCTGCCTAGTCTTCTTGTCAAAATGCCAGGTGCATTTCTGAAGTTCTTAGTCTTAAGCTGCATTGGCTGTCTTCCTTGGGTTTTTTTACTCTTTGTGGAATGTGAGGAAGCAAGGAAACTATTATTATCCCCTTTTTTCCCCTCATCTCAATAAAGAGTGAGACTCTGACTCTTTTTTCCATGAACTTCACTCAACACGAAGATGGAGAATGTGGGGAGAAGGAACAGCAAATCTAAAAATCTTGGTATGAAGGACAGGTGTGCTGGTTTTGACACCAGCAGGGAAATTAAACTCCAAATAAGCCACTCCCCTTCCCCTGCCCCTTTTGGTTTAGGAAGGGACAATAAATGAGAGATTACGCGTTGAAATAACAATTTAGTAAAAGCACAAGAACAACAGCAGTATTAATAGGAAAAGTATACAAAAGAGGAGGTGCCCTACCCACAAAAGGGCATTCACCACCGGGAACAAAAAGAACCCACTTCCTGAAGATAATGCCTACATGGTGTCCAGTGTCATGGGTGGGAATGGAAGGCTTAGGCAAAATTTGCTAAAAAAGCCCTGCCATTCAATCACGAGGTGCAGAAAGGACTCCTTTGGTTTCTAAACTCCTCAGAGAGGAGTCTAGGTGCAGCTGGCTCCAATCTTAGCCTTGGATTATGCCAGTGGTTTAAATTTAAGGAATTACAGATGTGTGATTGAACCACTTTTGTCCAGCAGGTTTTAATGATGGCAAACTGGGAATATTTATATAAAATTAATCATTTCTTATTACAAATGATCAGACAAAAGGTCTTAATCAGAATTATTTGCTACACAATATAAACGCTAAAACTACTAATAGGATAGGATAGTGGACTATATTAAAGCAATTGAAGCAATTATATTAAAGCTAGCAAAAAGAAATAATTATTAAGTAGAGATTTGATATAGCTCACCCATACCAGTGCTCATGGGGAGATCTCCTTCTCTCAACCTCAAGGAGTATCCTTGAAAGGTGCCCCCAGCCCAAGGGAGGAATCTCCACACATACAACCCAAGAAGAGTTATGTTAGAAGAACCTGACTGTATGAAAAGGGACTGGACTTTTATAGTATAAAGTGATTGACACTACCATGGTGCCACTGGTAACTCATCACAGATAGCTTGCATGATGCCTTGCATTGTTTGCATTCCCTGATTGAATTCTAGGCCTTATTGGGGTAGGCCCTCTTGCCACAGTCCACCCCTTGGCTACAGTCAATCACCTTTACCTCATGAAGTGTAGTGCAGGTACCTCTTGCCTCCATGCTATAAAAGCATCCACTGTATATGTGCACATTATCGTCAAATACGTTGAGATACATCAATCTCCTAAGTTTTGCTGTTTTACTTGATCTCATGTAGTTTAAAAGGGTGCTGGCTATATTATAATCATACATTATACCTTTATGTACAAAGGTGTTATAAAAATCATTTAATATAGAATTAGCTATTGATTTTGGCAAAAAAATAATATTAATTATTTCAATGTATGTATTTTTGGAATGGTTAGCATACTCATGTGTTGGGTTAGGTACACTCATATATATGTATATAATGTGTACCAGCAAAATAACAGCATTATAATAACAGGGTGTAACATTAAAGCCAGAGTATTCATGGCAGTTGGGAACAATTTAAACAAGTGTGACCGGTTGAAATTGGCCAAATGCCAAGAGCCAAAGAGCCCGGGACAGAGGCCCCAAGACCCCTCCCGGCCACAGAGAAGGGGGGAAGGAAAAAAAACCACGAACCCAAACTTCAGTA
>JAXCLP010000085.1:3657902-3682673 GCA_035584035.1 Lepidocolaptes lacrymiger
TGGTGTACTTGGGATACCAATAAATATATCTTTCATGGTCAGATTTTCTCAAACTATTCTCAAACTATTTCTGAAACTATTCTCAAGAATTCACTGTGTTCATTAAACTTTGTAATATGCTTGTACTTCTAACATATGTGTTGCTGTAACTCTCTTCAGTTTCCTTAAAGGAGATATGTTTATTGTACATAATGAATTGGAAGATGGCTGGATGTGGGTGACAAACCTACGGACAGATGAACAAGGTCTTATAGTAGAAGATCTAGTAGAAGAAGTGGTAAGTAATTTTATATTCAAATCTGTTGAAGAACTGATATTTGATTTTTGGGGTTTTTTTATTAGTTGTGTGTGGAAGTTAATATTGAAATTAAACCAAACTAGTGGCATTTAGCTGCCTGACTTTACGTACTTTTCTAAACCTTACTGCAGTATTTGAATCTGCTAGTTTTTTAAATAGTTTAGCAAACCATTAAGTCTAATTCAGTATCCAAAGTACATATTCACGTTATCCAAACAAATTAATGTGCAAATGAATGACACTGTGAACTTATTAAGCAGTTCCCTAAACTCACCAGTCCTGATAACTTGCTAGTCATTCAGTTTTATTCTTTTTTTTTGTTTGTTTGCTATGAAATATTCATAAATGTATAGACTGAAATTTTGCAGTATGTCTTTGTTTTCTTTTTTTTGTTTAAGACCCAAGTGTGGATATCAAAATAGTGATGAGTTAATTATATCTAGAAGGGCTTATGCTAAGTCAGGAAGCTAATCAGGTGACTTAAAGATAATTGATTTACTGCAGGACAACAGATGATTTAATGGACAAAAACACCCACCCTACCCTCCCACATGTTTCTTTTAAAGAAAGTTCACCATTGCTTTGGAGTCCTGATGATGTTTGCTTTGCAGCATATATATTGCTATTAGTAGAGTTTGCTTCACCTGTTTCTAACATCTATATCAGGATGTGAATGGCTAAATTGAAATGGTAGTGTTAGTGTATCTAATTATAAATTTCTACATTAGTGGTTGAAATTCAGGAAAGTTGAGATTTAAGTTACCACATGTAAAGAAGGACTTGAAGAGAAACAGAAACAATAATAATGTGTTATGGCTGAATTTCCACATTGTGAATGAAGTTGAAAACCTCTATATGAACTGTGCAATAAGCCATATAGTTCAAAATGTCTTGGATTTCTTAGTGGTGTTTATTTCTACAGAAGGTTTTAACTTATGAAGTTTACTTTTCTAAACTTAAGCATACTGTTGTCATGTACTTAATATGTTAATTCTTCTATTAGGGAAGAGAAGAAGATCCCCATGAAGGCAAAATGTAAGGATTTTTGTTTTGTTATTAAAAGCAAATCATAAAACAATTGTTTGTAAACTTTAGCTTTGAGATTGGGAAGGTGAACTAAAGCTGTGTGTACTTGTTTTTTAATCTTAAGACTTTTTTTTCTACACTAGCTGTTGAAGTTGCATAGGTCATTGACATGAAGTCTTTTATTAGTTTTGCTGTGATAAAATCTTGAATGAGTCTCTGTGATCATTTTACCTAGGATATATACAATGGAGGATGTGTTGTTTTCTGATTTGTGTTTTTTTTTTTAATATACATAGAGTTTACCTTAGAGGTAACCTTTTCTCAGGTCTGCTCAACTCTAAGTGCAGGAGAGAGATCAAAGTATCATTCAGAGGAATGATAGTGTAATAGTAAATACTTGATATTAGCCTCATGTGCTAACACAAAGTGAAAACCAGGAGACACTAGAATAATCTGTTTGCAGTGAATTCCAACTTGTTAAATAATTAAAAAAACAACCAAACTAGTACAATTTACAATGAACAATGAATTGATACAGTAAACTTAATTGTTATATTATTTTAGTAGTTAAGATGAGCAGCAAATTAAAGTTATAGAAAATTTCTAGTAGCTGGATAACTTCATCTGTCCTCCATTTGCTTGCAATAATTGCAGCTGCTGCTTCCTGTGTTTATTGCCCAATTTGCAGTCTCCAAAGGACTGATGTTTGAAGAAGGCATTTCTTGTTGTGGTGGAGTTTTCTTGGTGGTTTGTTTTTGTTTTTAATAGGGGAAAGGAAATAATTGATGTGTGGCTTCAGTTTACTAGTTTCTAATGTTTTGCTAGTCAGTTTGGTATAGCAGCATAACAGTAGTAGGGATGCCTTCAAATAGAGGGACTTTTTATTTTTTTTTAACAAAGTAGTTTGTAGTAGACTCTTAAAGCTTTGACACTCAATCCAGTTACTTATGCAGCTAAGAATATTCCAGGAGAGGCAGGGATTTCTGCAAATAGTCCAATAGCTAGAGATTCTCCTGTAAAGGTAATATAGAAAGCAAGTTAGAACTAGAGCTCTTTCTTGATATGTAAGAGACTTTCTTTTACACAAAATCATTAAGGTTGGAAAGGACCTTGTAAGATCAAGTCCAACCATCAACCCAGCATCACCACCATGTTCACCACTAAACCATGTTCTCAAGTGCCATATCCACACATTTTTTGAACGCTTCCAGGGATGGTGACTCCACCGCTTCCCTGGCAGCCTGTTCCAATGCCTGACTGCCATTTCTGTGAAGAAATTTTTCCTAATTTCTAATCTAAACCTCTCCTGGTGCAATTTTCTTTCAAGGCCTTAGTTTGGTTCCATTTTGGGCTATTTCACAGAATCATTTAGGTTGGAAAAGACCTCTGAGATCGAGTCCAACCTTTGACTGATCACCATCTTGTCAACTAGACCATGGCACTAAGTGCCACATCCAGTCTTTCTTGAACACCTCCAGGGATGGTGACTCTACCACCTCCCTGGGAAGCCCATTCCAGTAGTTAACAACCCTTTCCCTGAAGAAATTCCTCCTGATGTCTGACCTAAACCTCCCCTGGCACAGCTTGAGGCTATGTCTTCTTGTCCTGTTGCTGGTTGCTTGGGAGACGAGGCCAACCCCCACCTGGCTACAACCTCCTTTCAAGTAGTTGCAGAGCAATAAGGTCTCCCCTCAGCCTCTTCTTCTCCAAGAACCCCTGTTCCCTCAGCCGCTCCTCATATGACTTACTCTCTAGACCCTTCACCAGCTTTGTTGCCCTTCTCTGGACATGCTCCAGCACCTCAGTGTTGTTCTTGCAGTGAGGAGCCCAGAACTGGACACTACTCAAGGTGTAGGACACACTCACCAGTGCTAAGTATTAGAGGGACACTTCCCTGGTCCTGCTGGCCATACTATGCTGTGTGATGGCACTCAAGATGATTTGTTCCATAACCTTGCCAGGTACTGAGATCAGGCTGACTGACCTGTAGTTCCCTGGATTCTCTTGTAGATGGGCATCACGTTGGCCAACCTCCAGTCATCTGGGACCTCCCTGGTTATCCAGGACTGCTGATAAATGATGCAGAGCAGCTTAGTGAGCTCTTTTACCAGCTCCCTCAATACCCTTGGATGAATCCCATCCAGCCCCATAGACTTATGAGTGTCTAAGTGGCACAGCAGGTCTCTAACTACTTCATCCTGGATTACAGGGAGTCTATTCTGCTCCTCACCCCTGTCTACCAGCTGAGGGGACTGGTTGCCCTGAGGATAACTGGTCTTTCTGTTAAAGACTGAGGCAAAGAACACATTAAGTACCTCAGCCTTTTCCTCATCCTTGGTGACAATGTTCCCCTCTGCATCATATTTTTTACTGTCTTTCACAGCAGTGGCCAGATTGAGTTCTAGCTGAGCTTTTGCCTTTCTAATTTTCTCTCTACATGACATCCTTGTACTCTTCCTGAGTTGCTTGCCCCTTCTTCCAAAGGTCATATACTTTTTTTCCCCGAGTTCCAGAGAAAGCTCCCTGTCCAACCAGGCTGGTCTTCTTCCCCACCGGCTCGTCTTTTGGCACACAGGGATGGCCTGTTCCTGCACCTTTTTAATATTTCCATCCTAAAGTATGTCCAGCCTTCCTGGACACCATTGTTATTAACAACACACTTAAAACACGCATGCATGCACACATACACTCTGCAATGAAAGGCCCGATTTCTAGCTTTCCTTTAAAAGACAGGATGAGTTCTTAATGTGTAGCATGTGGTATGTCACATGTAAACTGAATAGCCATGAAACATCAAGTTGTTTCCTATAATCATAGGTATCAGGTTGAGATGGGCAGATTGCTGATTTTTTTTAGGATGATGCTCTGCCACAGGATTACGGAAGATGTAAGGTGTGAAATTAAAGCGATTTGTATTCAATGGTTAATAAAGCTGGGTTTTATTTCCTCAGCTCCTAGCAAAATTCAATTTTAGTTATTCTGTATAGTATTTAACTTTCATGAAGGTCCTTGGGCTTTGCATTTCATGATTCAAATCAATTGCTATCTGAGACTGCCTTCAAATATGCCTGTCTTTATTCAGCATTTAATCAATGCCTTTAATGTCTAAAAACACATGGATTTGAACATTTACTTTGTGTTGGACACCTGTACTCAAATGAGTTTAAATAGATGTAGGTATTTATTTTTCATTCTGTTGGTAGAAAAACAGAATCGCTGAATAACATAACGCTTGCTTATATAATCTATATTTACTAGATATTTTTAAACAAAGATTCATTCATATGTACCAGAGATTACTTCATAAAGGTCAGAGCCTTAGATGTCACAACAACTGAAAAAGAGAGCTGATAATCTTGCTTTCTAATTTTTCTTTTGATCTTTAAGATGGTTCCATGGGAAGATCTCCAAACAAGAAGCTTACAATTTGCTGATGACAGGTATTTTTATTTCAGATGGAAATACAGTGGTAAGGGAATGAGACAAAGTAATCCTTTGAGACTGCAGGAAAACCTGGGGATTTTTTCTGTATGAACATATGAGCATCAGATCTGTGGTTGCTACTACATTGGAAGAAACCCTCATGGCTGAGCACTGAGTATTTTTTTATATTCTCAAGTACAGTTAGCTTCAGAATTCTAATTGAAATGGCTATTTTTTTAAAAAAATTTGTAATATGCATAGATATATCTTGGACTTCATTAAAGTGCTGAGGAGAAAATACAGAATCACAGAATATGCTGAGTTGGAAGGAACCCACAAGGATCATCAAGTCCAACTCTTAGCCCTGCACAGGACCATCCCCAAGAGTCACGCTATGTGCCTGATAGCATTGTCCAAACGCTTCTTGTACTCTGGCAGGCTTGGTGCTGTTATGTACTTATGGGAGAATGTATTAAACTGCAGTCTCCTCATAGAAGAAATAATTTTAAAAATTAAAACATCAAGATTTCTGACTCATACTGTCAAATAACATACCTTAAATATGAAACCAAAAAACTTTAGCTTTTTTGAAAACATTGTCAAAACTCTCACATGCACATCATATGCTCTTGTAAAGAGGTGACAAAAGTTGGGGATAGGTTGTCAGCTACAGCCAAATGATTTGGCGTTAACTTTGGCAGTTTAGTACTACTTCATCCCATTTGGGTGAAGAATGGGGATCACTGTTGGAAATTACATCAGACTTTCTCCTTTAAGTGTGAAATTCTTGCTAATTTGTACAGAAAGACCTTTGATAAGAGTTCATAAATGACACTAAGATAAGTAACAGTGAATAATACTGTATTATGATATCTTTTCAGTTGGTCAGGTGTGCAGTTTTCTTGTGAGGCCTTCAGATAATACACCTGGTGATTACTCACTTTATTTTCGGACCAGTGAAAATATTCAACGGTTTAAAATATGTCCAACATCAAGCAATCAGTTTATGATGGGAGGCAGATATTATAATAGGTAAGTTTTAATAGTTGGATGTATTTTATACTTCTGTAAAGAACTTTTATAACATATTGCTGATTACTTACTGATATGATCATAAGGTTTCAGTATTTCTTAAGGATATACTATGAGTTTTAACTAAGTTGCTTAGTAGTTAGTTGTAACTAAATACATTCTAAAAGCATTCAAAAACTTAGGTGTAACTTGTTTCTTTTGAAGTATTTTTCTCCTGTAAATTGTTTTCTTCATCCTATAAATTGGATTATGGCATGTAATTAAGAGAATGCTGTGTTGTCTTGGAAACTGCTATTTATAATAGGGAGTTTTGTGTATATGAAAGGGGAAAATTAAAATGTTAGTTTTATTGGAGACATTCAGTAGGTATTTTAAAGTATAAATAATAGAAAGGGGTATTGACAACAAAGGGAAAAATTAATTGGTGAAAAAAGTCAATAAATTAATCACCTTAAAATATCTGAATGATATTTTGGTCAGAAGTGCAGATCACTAAATTTAGAGTGATGAAACTTGGGATGGATTTGTTTTGCCATGGGTATAAAAATATGGTAATATATACAAAAAGAAATTACAAGAAATGTTTCCCCTTTCATGGGGAAAGTTATTAATACAGCTCCATCCTTGAGTCTGTCACAACTCTATGAATAAGATTATCAAAATTTCTCAGTAGTGAAAACTCACCTTTCTCTTTTAATTGAGGCCATTGCCTGTCACATGATCAGAAATTTTCCAGACTTGTTCAGCCAGAACCAGGATATTTTTCATCCCAATAGAGAATTTTTCTCAATTCCAACTTGGCTTCTGAGTGGGTAGAGATCCAGCAGCTGGTGTGTCTGAGAAAATGTTGAGGTCTCCTAACTAAGAAGTTCAGTGGACTTCTTCATATGATTTCAAATGAATGATGGTTTGAGACTAAGAAATTGGAACCTTATTAACGTATGTATATCCCACACACAGGCTGCTTGAGTACCTTCTATGTTAATTAGTCTGGCTTCCAGACATCCTCATTGAAAATCAAGCTGGCTGTAGTGTCAGCCTTTGAAGGTAAATCCTCTTTTGCCCATTCTCTAGTTACATGGCATATTAGGAGGATGATAGACTTCAGACACCCTAGGTGATGTCAAACTAATTAGCAAATTAGTGGAAGTCTTTAGTCTCAAATGGCATTGCAATATTAGATACTATAGCTCCAGAAGCTTACTGCAATAAGTTATTACTTTAGGAAATTAATTTCCCACTGCTGGATTCACTAGAGAAGATTCTTTCCTTGACATTGTATGGAAAACAAGATGAAAAGATTAAGCATCACTAAGTTATGATAATATGCTTTTAAAGGATTTTTTGAATATTTTGGTACTTAGGTTGCAAAGATCTTCCTACTTGGCTTTGAAAGACTTCTAGTTTTAGTTGAATGTTTGGGGGAATTAATAATATACTCTTAGGTTCAAATTCTGTCCAAGTTCATATTTACTGAAAGTTCATAAACTTCTTGGAAGTTCAAACAGTATGTAATGCAGGATAATGATGCAAAATGAAGGTGGTAACTGCCCTAAACCATAAGATCTACTGGAGAGGGCAATAAATAAGAAGCAGAAAAAAAAAAAAGGAATAACTTTCTATAGGCTTCTTAATTCTTGTACTGGTTTATTTGTTATGGACCCTGGAAGAAGGAAGTCTTTAAATATATGAAGACTAAGGTGGATTGTTGTATGGAACAGTCAGAAGTGGCTGAAAAGCATCAAACAGCATTAAATCCAGAACAGAAATATAGGAAGTAGCAATTTATGCAAGATAATGAAATTATTTATGAGCATTTCTTGGGGCAGAGAGAACATCTGTGTTTATTCTTTATAATTTATCTAAAAATGTAGAGTTTGTCTTCAAGGTGAAAAACTAGAGGTTGAAGAAGTGCTGCTTGTTTAAATGCATGCGTTGAACAGTTTTCATTGATCTTTTTTATAAGTTATTTCTTTAAATGCTCTAAAGGTATCTGCTTTAAATTTGATACTATTATTAGACTGGAACTTTAAAAAAATCATCCTTGGTAGTAGTGTTGTTTCTTTTGAATATTCTTCTCTTGCAGCTTTAGTGATTTTAAGTGGGATTAAAAACGGATAAAATAAAGCAAATCTGTTCTTTGCAGAGTATTGATTGCAGTTATAACCACATAAATTATAGAACAAAGTTTTCCATACAAAAGTAAGAGCCTGAAGAATAGTTAGGAAACCAACTCAAAAGTTGACTATTGTTTTATTTCCAAGGTAATTTAAATATCCAGACATGGGACTGGAAGGTCTGCAACAAATATAAGCAATGCTATATTGATCATGGCAAAAAATTCCTGGGTGCACCTTGGGAATCTAGTGTTCTGTGATACATAGGAAGACTACTTTTTCCACTAACATTTTCCCTTTGCATGTTCACCCACTATTCTGCATATAAATTACTCAAAACTATTATTGATGAATATAGCTAACAGACTGTATTTACACTCTCATATGGAGATCTGCTTTCATTATTTTTTATATCATTACTACAAAATAGGCAATCTGTAGTCTTTTAGTTGTCTATTTGAAGGTCCTAATATATAGGAAATGTTAAATACATATTGAGTGAATTATTTTGACTAGATGATGAAATAGTATTTTTCCATGTACTTCAGTAAAGCATGTAACTTTTGTGATCTTTACGTTTATTCTATGGATAAGATAGGTGACTACTGGGCTACTCATCACTGATGAGGCCACACCTTGGATACTGCTTTCAGTTTTGGGCCCCTCACTACAAGAAAGACATTGAGTTGCTGGAGTGTATCCAAGAAAGGGCAACAAAGGTGATGAAAGGTCTAGAGCACAAGTCTTATGAGGAGCAGCTAAGGGAATGGAGGTTTGTTTAGCCTGGAGAAAAGGAGGTTCAGGGGAAACCTTATTGCTCTCTACAACTCCCTGAAAGGAGATTGTAGCGAGGTGGGAGTCGGCCTCTTCTCTCAGGCAACTAGTGACAGGATGAGAGGAAAAGGCCTCAAGGTGTTCCAGGGGAGGTTTAGATTGGATATTAGGAAAAATTTCTTCACTGAAAGGGTAATTAATCATTGGAACAGGCTGCCCAGAGAAGTGGTGGAGTCACCATCCCTGTAGGTATTTAAAATACATGTAGATGTGGCACTTTAGGGACATGGTTTAGTGGTAGACCTGACAGTGCTGGGTTAATGGTTGGACTTGATTGTCTTAGAGATCTTTTTCAACCTAAATAATTCTGTGAATATCTACTTTTTCATGTAAAAATTGGCAAAGTTTGTTGGGGGGGCAAGGGGTGTGATGGCAGGACAGGAGGGGACATGATTTTACTTAACAGTGTATCATGAAATCTCAAACAGAAAATATATGCTTACTAGCCTGTGACTGCACCATCCTGAACATGCTCTGTTTCATCTCAGAAGCTAAACAGCATCAGGCCCAGTTAGTACTGGATGGGAGACTGCTTGAGAATACTGAGTCCAGGTGTTGTAGGTTTCTAGAAAAGGGCCATGAAGATGATGTATTAGAGTATCTGTCATATGAGGACAAGTGGAGAGAGACTGTTCAGTTTTGAGAAGAGAAGGTGGTGGTGCTGAATCTTATTGCTCTGTATAAATAGGAGGGAGCAAAGAAGAGAGAGAGAAACTTTTAGTGGTGGCCAGTGACAGAAAAAGAGACACTGGGCACAAATTGAAATATAGGAAATTCCATGTGAACACAAAAAACCTTTTTTTTCCCTCTTGTGATGGTGATCAAACACCAGAAGAGGATGCTCAAAGAGGTGGTAGAGTCTCCTTCCTTAAAGATACTCAAAACATGACTGAACAAGGTCCTAAGTAATCTGTTATCCCTCCTTTGAGATGGGGACTTGAACTAAGTGATCTTGGATGTCCCTTCCAACCTCAACTAATCTGTGAATAGCTTCCATATTTTAGGGTTGAGTTTCTTTGGTTTCGTTTATGATGTGGTTTTGTTTGGGAAGGGTGTGGGTTTTTTCTTGTTTGGGTTTTGGGGTTTTTTTTGTGTCTTTGTTTAGTGATTTTTGTTTTGGGGTTTGTGTTTTTTTTTGGGTGAGGGGAGCTGGTTGGATCAACTAGCGATCATCTAGTCCTGGACTGACCAAAAGTTAAAGCATATTACTAGGGCTATTGTCCACAGACAGGCATGGGGCATTGACCACCTCTTTAGGAAGCCTGTTCCAGTGTTTGACCACCCTCTCAGTAAAGAAATGTTTCCTAATGTCAAGTTTGAACCTGCCCTGGCACAACTTTGAACCATTCCCACATGTCCAGGGAGAAGAGATCAGCACCTCCCTCTCCACTTCCCCTCCTCTGGAAGCTGTAGAGAGCAATGAGGTTTCCCCTCAGCCTACTTCCCTCCAAACTAGACAAGCCCAGAGTCCTCAGCCAGTCCTCACAGGACATTCCTTCCAGCCCTTTCACCAGCTTTGTTGCCCTCCTCTGGGCACATTCAAGGACCTTTACATCCTTTTTAAATTGTGGGGCCCAGAACTGCACACAGTACTCAAGGTGAGGCTGCCCCAATGCTAAATACAGAGGGATAATTGCCTCATTTGACCAGCTGGATATGCTTTGTTTGACATGTCCCAGGATGTGGTTTGCTTTCTTGGCTTCCAGGGCATAGTGCTGATTCTGACTGAGCCTGCTGTCAACCAGCACCCCCAGATCCCTTTCTGCAGAGCTGCTCTCTAGCCATAGTTTCAACTCTAGTTGAGCTTTGGCCTTCTATGTCTTCTCCCTTCATATGCAAACAAGGGCTCTGTAATCTACTTGTGAACCCTGACCTTGATTCTGGACATCACGTGTTTTTTTTCCTTCTGAGTTCCAAAAGGAGTTCCCTGTTCAGCCAAGCTGATCTTCTGCCCTGCTTGCTTGACTTGCAGCATAATGGGATTGCCTGCTCCTGTGCTTTTAAAAGATCCTTCTTAAAAACTGACCAACACTCATGGACCCCTAAGCCCTCAAAAGCAGATTCCCAGGGGACACTGCTAACTAGCTCCCTGAATAGCTAAGTTTGCTCTCTTGAAATCCAGGGCAGTAACTCTGCTGACCATTTTTCTCATTACACTGAAAATTTTAAACTCAACCATTTCATGATCACTGTGGCCATGACAGCCACCTACCATCACATTTCCCACGAGTCCTCTATTTGCAAACAATAAGTCTAGGAGGGCATCTTTCCTAGTTGGCTCACTGAGTACCTGTGACAAGAAGTTATCTTCCACAAACTTCAGGAATTTCCTAGAGTTAATTGTCACAGCAATATGGTATTCCCAGTTGACGTCAGGGAAGTAGAAAACTCCCATAAGAACATGGACTATCGGTCCAGAGATTTCTCCTAATTGCCTGTAGAATAACTCATCAGTGCTATTATCCTGGCTGGACAATCAATAGTAGACACCTACTATGACAGCTACTTTGTTTTCCATTCCCCAAATCCTCACCCAGAGGCTCTCAACCACATCATCCCTAACTGTAAGGGCTGTACAGTCATATCCTTCCCTTATATACAGTGCAACTCCTCTACCTCACCTGCCCTGCATATCCCTTCTAAACTGCCCTCCATCCCAGCACTCCAACTGTGGGACTTGTTCCACCAAGTCTTGCCAATGACATCATAGTTTTGGGAACTGACCAACGCTTCTAGTTCATCCTGTTTGTTTCTTGTACTGCATATGTACAAGCATTTCAGATGTGCTCCTAAGCCCTCAGTGCTCCCCGGAGCAGCATAAATGTTCCCATTAGCATTGCCATCCTCAGGCAATGCCATGCCAACCCTTGGCTTACCTTCAGCTCTTCTGTTGGGATCCCTTTCCCACACTGATTCTAGTTTAAAGCCCTCTCAATCAGTCCTGCCAGCTTATGAGCAAGGAAGCATTTCCCCTGTCAGGACAGGTAGATCCTGTCAGGTCCCAGCATACCTTGTGTCTCAAAGACTTTTCCATGGTTATAAAAACCAACATTCTGGTAGAGGTACCAGTCCTGGAGCCAGGTATTGATGTCTTGAGTTCAACTGTTTCTTCTAAAGCTTCTCCCCCTTACTGGGAAGATTGAGGAAAATGCTGCCTGTGCATGCTTTTGGAAAATAGGCAGAAATGTAGTATTACTTATATAGGTAGTGGAACTTCCAGTCCCATGTCTGGATATGCAAACTACCTGGGAAATAAAACAATATTTGAATGTAAGGTAGCACATATGAATGTTTCCTTTTTGATTTTAGGAATGGAGTAGGATAGGCATACCTATCCTACCACATATCTTATGCCACTTTGTCCTCTCATTCTGTTTTCTTTCGGAAATCTAACCTTCCTAAGAGAGTTTTCCAAAAACTTGAAAAATTTAGAAAGGGGGCAGCAGCACAGGGTGGTGTATCTGGTGATTCCATATCAAAGTAGAACATAAGAAACATTGACCCAACAGTTATACATTGAACAAACTTTGAAATTATCTTTAATTTGATAGATAAATTCAGACTAGATAATGATTGAAATTGTTGTAAGCCTTTTTTATTTTAACTAATGGATTAATCCATGTTTTGAAAGGCTGAAAAATATGAGCTTAACATGTTAATTCTTTTTTCTTTATAATTTAATGATGTATAGGGTAGTGTTCTGTTTTCTGGATTCTTCACTATTTGAAATGTCAGCAATTGGAATAACTCTTAATTCACCCATTAAGTGTTAAAAGACTGATACTACTCATTATGATGAGATACTTTTAAAATTATCCAGGTAGCTAGGATCTGGGCAGCCTAATAAACCCTATGCTAAACATTTTACAATTACTAAAGTAACTGTAGTATAGTATTGAGACTCATATTTATTTCTCTATATCAAACCAAGTTTAACTATTCATTTTTTTAAATTCATACTTATTTATACCTTCCTTGATGTATTTTGTGTGTATGTGGGATTTTGTTGCTGTCTGATGCTCAAAAGATGTATAAACCCTTTTTTCCTGTTGCTTAGATTCTTTCTGTGATCTGTTCAATCTCATGCTTTGCATTTTTGTTAGATAACTTGGATCACTTGCAAATTCATTCTCAAGTGTATTTGATAATATATAGTATCTTTCTGTTTGTAATGTTTGGTTTGTTCAGTCATTTGGACTGCTTTAGTGGTAAGACAATAGACAATGGCCATCTGAGTTGAGTTTGTGTGGGGAAGAAGACTACTAAAGAAAAAAAAGAAAGCCTTAATCATTTCATTGAGGTATAAAGTCCTAGTCTATATGTTACTCTAACTCCAAAATGAGTTTTCAAGCACAACTTAGTTTGTTCTTCAGCTCATTTTACAACTTATGTTGAGGGATGACTCCTGTTTTTTTTAACCAAGGAAGGAGAGGAGACACTGACAGTCAAGGTATTCTTGATTTGATGAAGGAGGAAAAAATGGTATAAAGCTGCTTTTTTATTGATTGCCCTCATAAAAAGATGTTGGTAATAGCTGTTCAACATGCAAAATACAAGTGATTCTTTTATGCAGTGTAGTAAAGCTTAAATTTTTATGGAGAAAATGGCATATGCACTTTGCATATCAATAAAAATTTTAATTTATTTGGTTTTTAGTAATACTGAGAAATTCAAATCACATTACAAACTTGAAAAAATAAAAATGTTCACAGGAAGATTAATGAGTATACACTAGTTCATAGCTTTAGGAGAATGAAATAGATAATAAGTAAACAGATGTCTTTATTGTTTTAGTTACATGTATTTTATGATTGTTTTTATGGTAATTTTTATAGTATCCTATATTTTTCCTTTGGACAAAATTTTACCCGATTGTAATAGGCCAAAGATCTATCATATGTGCCTTGTTAATTACATTTGCACACACAGCTAACAGTCTGTATGAAGTGAGAAAACACATAATGTATGTTTTTGTTCTCTAGGGAATTACTTAGTTCTTTATCTTCAGGTTGATATTTCATATATAAATGTTTCATCTGTGTTGATGTTAACTTCTCTTTATTACAATATAACTCTCAATAACTGCAAAAATAACATAAATTCAAAGATATATTGAATTTTAGATTGTGTTTATCACTACTTCTTTCCTGATCCTTCAAAATAGAATTTAAACCTGACCTGATAATTAGAATGTAAGCTTACCCATAGAGGAATGTTTCTGACTGAGTGTTTAATTTAACATGATAGCTCAGTGTTTTGAAGTATAATCTGCATAATCCATATTACAAAACTTTTTTTATTTCCCATTCCTGTCTTCCTAGAAAGAAATTACTTTGCACAGTTTGAAGTATATTCCATTCCCCTTCCCTAATTACTCTAGGACTTTGAAAATTATTACCAATAAAATAGCAATTTTCAGCCTGGTTGGAGAACTGGGAAATGCATGTGTTACTTGAATCTGGAAAAGGTAGTGTACTCATTTGGCATTGTGGTGGGTTGACCTTGCCTGGCTACCAGGTGCCCACCAAGACCCCCTCTCACCCCCTCCTCTCCTCAGTAGGACAGGGAGAAAAATAAGATGAAAAACTCATGGGTCAAGATAAAGGCAGTTTAACAAAGCAAAGCAAAGGCTGCACACAGAAGCAAAGGAAAACAAGATTTTTTTTTCTCTTCTTCACATCAGCAAGCAATGTCCAACCACTTGCTGGGAAGTAGGGCCTCAGTATGCATAGTGGTTGCTTTGGAAGACAAATGCCTTGAAAGCAAATGCCCCCTCCACTTCTCTTAGCAATTATTGCAGAGCACAATGCCATATGTTATGGGATATCCCTTTGGTCAGTTTGGGTCAGCTGTTCTACGTCCCCTCCCAACCTCTTGCCCACCCCTAGCTTACTGACCTATGAGGAGTGGGGTTGGAGAGACAGTCTTGATGCTGTGTGAGCACTGCTCAGCAGTAGTCAAAACTTGTTGTTTTTCAACACCTTTCTAGCTAAAAATACAGAGCACAGCACTGTGAGGGCTGCTGTGGGGAAAATTAACTACATCCCAGACAGACTCAATAAATGCATTTTCAACAACTGATTTAAATGTTCTGTGAAGTTTAGAATAAATACATTATGAGAACAGTTCTGTGAATTTTCTTGACTTCAATGTATTAGTAAATTGTCATTGCTGCAAATGAGATTATGATGTTTAACACTGGATTCTTATTATAAATTTGTGAGATGTAGTGTGATTGCATGTCTCATACAGAGGAAAATCTAACTGATTTAATATTTTAAATCTTTTTTTTCTTATTTAAACAGTATTGCTGAGATCATTGAACATTATAGAAAAGAACAGATTGTTGAAGGATATTACCTTAAAGATCCCGTTCCAATGCAGGTAAAACTTCATCTCTGAGCATTTGTTATTGAAGATATTGACTTAATCCTCAAATATTTATAATCTAGGAAATTAATTGCAGCAGAGGTATCTGTGGTAGTTAAATGGCATCATCCCCCTCCTGAATTTTTGTTTTGCGTTTGTCTATTTCTTTCATTTCATTCTCATATGCATTTATTTATCTAAGGTTGGCTTGTTGTAAACTAAGTTATGATAAGCTTTGTCTGTGCTCTTGGGGTGTAAATGCTCCATCTTGTGCCCCTAACTCTGGACCCTGAAGTAGGCTGCTCTCTATTCTTCTGTGTCTTTCTTCCTCCAGAGAAAATCCATATGCACAGAAAAGCTTCAGAGATGATCAAGGGGCTGGATTTACAGGGTGTGTTCAGGAACACTGTCGCCCTGTAGCATAAATTCATCCAAAGAGACCACTGATAATAAACAATATTGTCTAGTTTTTCATAAAGTTATAACTAGTTCTGTCGTTGTTGCTGGGACGGACTTGATAAGAAGCAGGCGAAGATGCCGAATTGATAAGAGTAAAAACTTTTATTATATATATCTATATCTCTCTATTTCACACAGCTACTTTTATACATTTCCTAAGTGTACGTGCACGAACATTATTGGACCTCATTACACACAAACAATCACCTATTGGCCACAGTTACAAAACTACTGTCTCTATGCAAACTACTGTCTCTGTACCAACTCATCCAAGTTTGTTATCTGCTGCTGCTCCTGAGTTCTCTCAGTCTCTGCAAGCTGTTTATCTTTACGAGTACAGAGCAGACTGGCCAAGGTCGAATTCTTCTTGCTCTGTCAAGAAATCCACAGACCTGTTTCCCACATAGTTCGAAAGTATTTTTTTATACTTTGGCCCTATCTATTCTCCAACTTTCCTGTTTTGATGGTTAGAAATTTGGTTTTAATTTCTTAACCTAGTTACCCCTTTGTTAGATCTATTATATTAATTCAATATGTATTCTTATTTAGTCAGCTCACTAAGCTGAGCAAACCAAATCTGGGTTTTGTCTCTTCATAACATTCTTGTAGTTGCCCTACTACCACTGATTCCAGTGTGAGTTTGTGTTTCTTGAGTGTAATGGATCAGAACAGCTCAGAATACCATGTCATTAGTAATTTCTTTTTTTCTGTGTGAGTGTTTACCAGATTGCAGAATGTTATCTGTCTCATTACTGTAGCCACATTGTATTATATTTTTTTCTATTGGTAAGTATCAATAAGGGCGAATTTTATCTTGTATTATTAGACTTATGCCTTATTCTGATTGGGGTTTTTTTATTGCTGATTGGCTTGTCATCAGTGCTTCTCAGTTTTCTGCTACTATTAATTCATGCTCTTTCATGTGGTTGAAACAAATGTGAGGAAACTTGAATTCAGAGACTGATCGTTGAAAAGCTTCACCTAATAACTTTCCTTGTTCTCCATCATTCTTTTTTGATTATGGCGATCATCTTTCTTTTGGTGCTTTGTATATCCACTTATGGTTCCTTTATCAATAACTCTCTCTGTATTGATTAATTTTTCATGTGAGACTGCATCAAGTTATTTTAAGTTATTCACATACATTTGTGACTTTCCTTTGTTAAAAAAAAAAGTTATTGGTGTTGCAATTGCCACATACTGTCATCCTCTCTTTTTGAAGCCAAAAAAACCAAAACACCAGAAGTCTTGCATACTGTTTGGTTCAATCTCATAGATTTCCTGTTTCTAATTTTGAAATTCACTTTAAAACATTTTTCACTAGATCTGTTGTTTTGTATGTTGTTTCTTTCATAGCTGTGTTATGGAGGTTATATTGAGGTAGTAAAAATTTGGGTATTGCTTCCACTGTCATTCCTGTAATTTCTTTTACTGAAATGTTTTTTATCTTGCCTTTGTTGTGTTGTTCAAAACCATGATTCTTATGGATATATGGGAGGGAAGAGAGGAGAGAAAAGTAAAGTATTTAGTATGGAGCTAGTGCATGTATCACTTCATCTTGATACTGTTCTCACTGTTTGATAGTCTTGCTTTTCATGTTTTCTTATGGCTAGAGAAGTTTTGCTGATCAGCTGACTCAGTAAGGTCAAACTTGGCATGGCTTTTGGCCATTATAGCTGGGTATTTACATGTCCAGATCTTAGTTTTCTATGTGAATTTATCCTTTTTCTATGTCCTGTTTCTACTTTCTTCTATTGCTTTTTGTTAGAATTATACTCATTTAGGACATGAGTACTAATAAGATTAGTGAGGAACTGTGCAACATTGTGTGTTAATAATGCAGTTTTTATTGTGATCTATACCATCCTTGTTGATTCAGAGTTTATCCTTAATTACTCAGTCCCAAAATCCTTGGTAGAAGACAGAAGCTAAATAACTTTTGAAGATTTATGTAAATTTTACATAAATCACTGAAAGACGCTGCTTTCTATTTAGTATTAAAAAAATACAGATGCTACTTTTTGAAAGTCGGTTTGTATTTAAACCTTATTTTTATTCTCATAATTGTGGCCTAATCATTCCACAAGAAATAGTTATATTGCATTTCTGGCAAAGGTATTGTATTAAATTATATTGGTTTGGTAAGACACATGAGAGACTAAAGAATTGGTAGCATTCAATAAAATTTCAGTTGCAACTTCATAGTATGTAATTGTTTCACAGTGATTTCTGAACATAAAAAAATAAGTTGGTTTCTTCCTTGTTTACCAGCATCAAGAACAAGTGCTTAATGATACAGTGGATGGAAAAGAAATCTACAATACAATTCGTCGCAAAACAAAGGATGCTTTTTATAAAAATATTGTCAAAAAAGGATATCTTCTGAAAAAAAGTGAGTTCTGTTTGATTTTATGAAATGGGTTATTTTTCTAAAAAATGCAGATATGGATGCATATTTTGTCCAGTAGTGGTAATAGTGGAGGCAAAATTGTAGTGAGCAAAAGGTGGTAGAAAGCCTGTAAAGGGTATGAAAGGTTCTTTTTCCTTAAGAAGTACATAAATAGAAAGACATAATGCATAAAATGACATGCAATATAGAGATGCTAATTGGTGATTCTCGACAGAAAAATCAGAAAACAGCACAAAAACTAAGCACTTTTTATCAAAGGTAACATTCAGACTCATTAAATGAAGTACATGTTCATAAAATGTATTTGTATTTAATACACAACTTGTTTAAGTTTAAGCCGATCACATGGGTTGAAGAGAACTAGATTAATGTAAATCAGTACATTTGTTGGAGACCAGAGCTGGTTTGTTATTTCAAGTTAGGTAATATGTTTAATTTAAAATGTGTATTCTGGTGTACAAGGTATATTGAGACGTTTTTAAGGCTCTAACGCTGGCACAGTCAACATAGCATAGAATTATTCGATTAAAAACTTCCTGACTCATCTCAGTATATCCCTGAAGAATTATCATTGAGCAAGATTTTGAAGTTTTGAGGAAGTTAATTCCTTTCCAAGTATCATGATTTTAATTTTTCCTGTTTCCACTAAAGTCGATTTAAAAAAAAATAATAAAAAAATATCAATAATGTTTCTGCATATGGCAAAGAGACAGTAGCTAAAACAGTAAGTACCAGATAATGATCTGGATAGTAAGCAAAAGTGAGAAAGAAGGTAAGCATTTAAATATAGCCACATTTAAAGATGCATTGAATGGAAATAGAAACTTGATCCTCTGAATAAAGCAAGAAAAGCTTCTCTTGAGAGTGCTAATTCTGAGAGAAGTTGTGGTAGGGTGAGGAGTCAGGTGAGAATGAACTTTAAGTGAAAATCTTTACCTAAAAAGGATAATGAGATAGTTTAAATGTGCAAGCAAGAGTACTGAGTAGGTGTGGAGAGATGCACATACCTGCATACAGAATTTAATAAAATCAGTCTTCCATTTAGTAGAGTATAATCATTAGATATTAAAGTTACTTTTCCAAAACAGTGAGTACTAGTGTTTGTTTATGAAGGACTGTTGTGGTTCTATGATCAAGTTGAAAATCAAGGCTGAATGTTTTTCAAAAATGTACTGTGATTTATGTATGAATTAGGTGCAGAAAGTTCTTTATCAGTTGTATTCAGTGGGCATTAAACAATGAGTGATTTATTTTTGGTTTAGTCAGTGGTTAAATCCACATTTTACCGGTACATCTAATGTGTCTTCCAACAAACTCCAACAGACATATAAATCTCCAGTTATCAATATTTTTTAGGCTTTTTTCTTTTTTTTTCTGAAACATGAAACTGGTCACATTTTTTTATATATGTGTATTTGGGGCATGGTTCTGATCCAGCTTTGTATATATTGTATTCCTATTTCTGGTTTTTAGTCATTCTGATTTAAGATATTGTGATGCAATTTGTTATGGTGATAAGTTGGTAAAAGTTTAGGAATAATTTTTTCATGTCAAGAGAAATCTGTTTCTTAATTAAAGTAGCTATAATAAATTGGATCACAGCATCGCTCATTATTTGCAAACTGTATAGACATAGTCTTCTCACTGATATAGAGAGTTTATATGCACTTGTTTAATCGTGTTGAGATTAATAAAAATGTTTAGTGAACCATCTAAAATTGTACTTGAATCTGTGAAGAGGGTCTAGTTTTAGCTACATGCTGAAAAAAATTGAGTATATATACTGATATTATTGCTTAAGCATGATAACTGTACATTGTTCTTCTGTTTGTATTTTGACAAACACCTTACTGCCCTCTTTTTTCTTAATTTACAAAATTTACATTTTCTTTAAAACAGTATTGTAACTTCTCACTTGCTTTCCTTACAGGTAAAGGAAAGAGATGGAAAAACTTGTACTTTATATTGGAGGGAAATGATGCCCAGCTTATTTATTTTGAAAGTGAAAAACGAGCCACAAAACCTAAAGGATTAATAGACCTTAGTGTGTGTTCGGTCTATGGAGTACATGACAGTTTATTTGGCAGGTAGGGCACTGACTTTTAAATTTTGTACATGCAGCAGGACAGTTAACTACTAGTTTGACACCTGTACAAGATACAGACAATATGTCACTAATGAGGAAGTTTGCCTGGCACAATAGACTTGTTTTTTGATACCTGAGCCCTGGTAACTGTTCATGTGTGGGGCTTTTTTTTTAGGTCTTGCTGATTGTGAAATGCAAGTATTGTGACTCTTGGTTTGTATTGCATTTTATTCCATAGTTGGTGTAGATTGCAAGAGCATATGTAGACAAATTTAACTGATGAATGTTATAATCACATTTAAAGCTTTAAAAGTTTATATGACACACATTTCATTGTGATCCAATACACATTTTATTGGTTGTGAGAGCCATGGAACACATTCAGATAAAGAATTCCTTATGTTAATATTGTTTCCTGAATTCCTAAAACAGCAAATCCATAATGTATGATTAAGTGGTTTGGATCTAATGCTGAACCTGTGAATCATTTAAATTGTTTGTGGTGAATAGTCCTCATAAGAGACTTGTTGATGTTATCAGGTGCATTTTGCCTCAACTGTAAGTCAGTGTACATGCATATTCAGTACAAACTGGTTCAATTTTCTTAAATATTCTGAAACAAACTAGTTGAACTGCAGTGCAGTTTTCTTGAAATTACATAATTAATTCAAACCAAAATGCACTTTTGAAGTATGTAGAGACTTTTCTTGTTGGTTTTTTTTCCGACATTTTTGTTTTGTTTGATTTTAAGGCCAAACTGTTTTCAGATAGTAGTTCAGCACTTCAGTGAAGAGCATTACATCTTTTACTTTGCAGGAGATACTCCAGAACAAGTACAGGTGAGAGCTTTTGTTGGTAAATATAATTTTAAAAGCTTTTTTTTTTCTTTTGTAGTGTTTAATGATATTATCCTTCTCTAATAGGAAGCAAGTTTGCAACAGATGGTGGCTATGTTAGCATATATTACCATGCAAAAGTAGCATATCTGTAAGGGATATAGTTGGTGCTGATAATCCAGCACTTACATTACCTATGCTTTAGTGATTCTACTTTGGAGAAGTTCTGCTCTGGTTCCATTAGTTTCCATTAGATATTTCTGGAGAATATATTTTGGAGTAGTTCAATGCAAAAAAATGTTTGCTCTCCAGCACTCTTCCAAGTAATGAACCAGAGCATGGTAAGTGGGAATTTTGCTTCAAGAGCACATTCCTGATAAGAACTAAAGTGCTAATGCAGGTATGCTCACCAATCAAAATCTGTTAACCCATTTGCAGTTATTTATCCTGTCCATAACTTGGTCATTCTTTAGGGTCTTAGGCTCTGATCTTGCACAAAAATAAGGGATTTTTGTGTTTTACATTGGTATCATTTAGTTATTAGCTGTCTAGCAGTTGATGTTTTCTCATTAAGAAATGTAGGAATGGAGTTTAATTCTTTAAAGGTCACTCACCAATAGGAGAGCATATGGAAGATGTGGCTATGTTCTTATTCATGAAGTTGTTTTGGTATTCCAGAGCTCTGAAATAGACATTTTATGTCAGAAGTTAAGCTATGCATTTGATTTTATTTAATAATGTGTAGTAGGCAGAATATCCTGTCAGGGCAGGCAGAATGTCTTGTCATGTTTTCTGAACATTTGGTTTAATTTGCTTTTTGGTTAAGATTTACTTAACACTTAAGATGTTCACTGCATTTATACAGAATACTGGGATTTCTTTTATAAAAGGATTCTGGTTCAGGTAAGTCAGATGTTTTACTGATGCTTCTGTTCTCAGAAGTTACAGCTGTCTGTACTTTGTAACATTTCACAAAAGAATAGTTTTGTTGGCATACTACGGAAAATTTGATAATTTTCATATAATGTGGTAAATATCAAAGCATTTCTCCAATGGATTGCATGTTGTCTGAGGATTGTACAAACCATTAAGTGAATCTAATGTAGAGTGTTAGCCTCATATGCTAGTGTCATTGTGAATACTATGGTGCATTGTTCATACTTGCTGCTATAAGGGGATAGGTTTTCCTGTTAGGAGGGGAAATAAAGATGACTATCTAGGAAATATTTAGATTAATTTAGAATGTTTAGTAAGTTCTATGGTTCTTTATTTTCTTTTTCTTATTTGAATAAGAAAGCAAGCTAATAAAAGTTTGATGCATAGTTGACAGTTCCTCCTTTTGTGGAAGGTTTTGAAAGCTTAAACTTTACTCCCCAAGTGGTTTACCTGAGAATAGCTGCAATATAGAATGTACCCGTATTTTAAAAATTAAATTGTACTTTGAGAGTAGGTAGCAGATCTTTGAGCTACATATTTATGAATGTTAGTCAAAGCCTAAATTTTGTGCTTCATGAGAAATTACAAAATTTGAGGGGGTGGGATGTGAAAACATGAAAAATGCAGCTATAACCTATCTTCCATCTTCCTAAGTATCTACTCTGCTTTATGTATTTGTGAGGAGAGAGAATGGGGGTGAAGGTTATACTTTTCAGTGTTTTTCTGTTAATGCTGCTTTGTTTTTTGTTTGAAGTGTATGGAGTAAATACAACTGCATATAAAAATAGAGGAGAGAATGATCAGAACAGTTTGACTTGTCTGTTATTTTCTCAGAAGCAACCAAATCTTGCTTCATTTTATATACCATTTTTTATTTTAGTATGACTCATCTGGAAAATTGATAAAGGTCACGTTGTATATCCATTAATAATGCTTGATATTTCTAAAAGAGAAACATTCAGATTTGCAAATGTCTAGCTTTGCTGAGAAATATGAATTTTGCTTTACTACTCAAATTTTCATACTTCAAGTTGCATAGAAGTTGTTTCTTTTTAAGCTTAGGAAACAACTTCAGATACTTTTTGATATGTCAGTTCTACTGCTACTAAGCTGAATCTGACTTTTTGTTACACTATTTTGTGCCTTTATCTCTTAGGACTGGATGAAGGCTCTGCAGATGTTTTGCAGTTTAAGAAAAAACAGTCCAGGGATGTCAAATAAACGCCTACGTCAGGTGAAGCTATATAGAGATGGGGGGGGGGGGGGAGAGTGGGAGAGTTTGCCTCCTTGTTGCAAAATGATGATGATATATCTCAGAACTTTCCTTTCAACAATAACAAATCCTGCATGTACTTTCGAGTTATGCAGTACCTTTGTTAAAGCAACTGGAATTGTAATATCTATATACACAAAGAACAAAATGGTTTTTAGGCAATTGACAAATGCTTTGCTAGGTATTAATTTCTGATCACATTTGAGTAAAAGTGTCAACAATTCAGCATTTGTATTGTCTTAACTCTTACAATTCACCAGAGTTGACAGACTTATGTCACATGTAACCAAAATAATAGTATAATATTATTAATTTTTCAGTGACAAATACATGCTGAACTGTGATTATGGTGTAATTTCTTTTGGTTTCTTGAGAGTATTGTTGTGGCCAGAATTTCTTTCAGAGGTAAAGGACAGATAGTCATAAATGACTATATAAGTGATGATTGAAGAATAACAGGAATCAAGAATCTGGTATCTTTGAATGCTATGAATGTCAGAAGTAGCTGTTTTACCAGTCTATAGGAAAAGGAATACGTTTTATTTTTTTTAATTTTTTTTTAGGAAATGCAGAATTATTCTGTGGTCAACATTAAAGATGATTGAATACTTCTGAAGAACTAAACTAAATTAGGTCAATTGATATATGAACTGGCAGAAGAAATTTGGAGCCAAAAAAAGCAAAGCACCTACAGAGTGATCATCTGAAATAATTCTGTACTTGCAAACACAAAGCAAATGTTAGGCTGCATGAAGGAATAGCATAGAAGATAGATGCTATTTAATATTTATGCTATTCTCATTTAGTATACAGTTAGTTTTGATCATCTTATATCAAATGTATAAAGAAAATGAGAAAATTATTTTCATTATAGGCTGGAATGAGTAAAATAATTTCCAAGTTAATAAGTGTGGGAAGTATTGGACTATTTAGAGAGGTGAAAAGTATAAAAAGCATGAATGATCAAGATAGATGAAGTGTATAAAGATCAAAAATCATACTTCCATGACTGTCTTAAAGAAGTTATGCTAGTTTCAGGGTTTCTCAAACTGTCCTTTGAAATTTTTGGTACTGAATATTTGGATTTAAATGAAATTTTGACAAGATCAAGTATGCTATTTCCTGTATTTGACTAAATTTACTTCAGTTGATATCAGTAGATATTTGACTAAGCTATGAATTGCATGCAGAAGTTTGTAAAATAGTAGACTGTTTAAAATGTATTTAATGTAAATGAGTTCAGAATGTTCACTTCTCATTTTTTTGGAAATTGAGTTTCCAAGGGCTCTTATTTTGAGAATCTATGGTACAGACTATCTTCCTTATAACAGGGAGAAAACAGTGTAGTGTGTTAAAAAAGGGAAGTTTATGCAATCTACTATAGTTAAGAATAGAATATTTTAGTTGAAACGGACCTACAACGATCACCTAGTCCAACACTCTGTTCAATTCAGGGCTGACTAAAAGCTAAAGCATAGTATTAAGGGCATCATCCAAATGCCTCTCAAATGCTGACGGGCTTAGGACATCAACCACCTCTCTAGGAAAAGCCTGTTCCAGTGTTTGACCACCTTCTTGGTAAAGGTCAAGTCTAAACCTCCCTGGCACAGCTTTGAACCATTTCCACATGTCCTGTCACTGGATACAAGACAGAAGAGATCAGCACCTCCTT